>ONZH01025352.1:0-106888 GCA_900303285.1 Rhinella marina | reverse complement strand
TTTTATTTCCCTAATGATTGCTCCCAAGACAAAACAAACCATTTACACTAATGAAAGGTATCTGGTAATGTATTTATAGTAAAATAATATTTAAGTATTTTCATTTTCTTAATACCCGGAGAACCCCTTAACTAAAAAAATTAAAATTAAAAAACAGTTCGAAACATAACTAATAGTCACAGAAGGCTTCAGAGTGAAATAGACAAATCTTCAGGTCTATTGGAGCACTTTCGATTTGGATAGAATTGATTTGAATCTGAATTCAATTGATGGACCAATGCTACCAAATCTAACTCTAACTCAAATTTTGGAAAATTTGCTCACCTCTAGCAATAACCAATATAAGTAAATTGTGTATTAAAACTTAGACTGCACCATTACTTTTGAAATATGCCATCAGATGCTCCTTACCCTCCACAAAACTTGGACAGCCATCCAGACAATGTAAGTAAAATATTTACCAACTGGCCTTAATCTTGCAGCATAAGGTCAGGGCTGTACATGAAATGAATCCTTATCACCCTTTATTCCCACAGTTAAATATTTGTCCTTCAGAAGTTTTATGTTCTTCAGCCTCTCTAAGTGTATACAGAGTACTCTCAAAATAACTGTAACATGCTATCATAACACATCAAATACCAAGAGGGCAAATACATAGTAAAGTTAGATTTGAGTAAGAGCTGCAAAAACCAATTCATCTGGAAAATAGGAAGAAGGAGCCCTCCACATTCACTAAAAATCCATAGAATTTTAATTCACCTAGAGAATAGCAGTGTTTCAGTCCCTGTATTGAACCATTCCCAATCTTTGAATGAATGTGCCAGGGCAAGTATAAATACAACAGTGTCTCACAAAAGTGTGTACACCCTTCACATTTTTGTAAATATTTTATTCTATCTTTTCATGGTACAACACTGAAGATATGACACCTTGATACAATGTGAAGTAGTCAGGGTACAGCTTTTATAACAGTGTAAATTGAGTGTGGCCTCAAAGTAACTTGAGACACAGCCATTAATGTCTAAACTGCTGGCAACAAAAGTGAGTACACCCCTAAGTGAAAATGGCTGTTTCAATATTTTGCGTGGCCACCACTATTTTCTAGCACTGCCTTAACTCTCTTGGGCATGCAGTTCACTAGAGCCTCACAGATTGCCACTGGATTTTTATTCCACTCCTCCAGGATGACATCACAGAGCTGGTGGATGTTACAGATGCCCCACAGATGCTCAATAAGGTTTAGGTCAGGAGACATGCTTGACCAGTCTAGCACCTTTACCTTCAGTTTCTTTAGTAAGGCAGTGGTAGTCTTGGAGGTATGTTTGGGGTCATTATCATGTTGGAATACTGCCCTGCAGCCCACTTTCAAGAGGGAGAGGATCATGGTCTGCTTCAGTATGTCACAGTACATATTTGCATTCATGGTTCTGTCAATGAACTGTAGCTCCCCACAGCTGACAGCACTTATGTAGCCCCAAACCATGACACTCCTACCACCATGCTTGACTGTAGGCAATACACACTTGTCTTTGTACTCCTTATCCGGTTGCCGCCAGGTAAGAAGTATAGTGTCATCAGACCGCAGGACATGGTTACAGTAATCCATGTCCTTAGTCTGCTTTTCTTTAGCAAACTGCGGGCTTTTTTGTGCAACATCTTTAGAAAAGGCTTCCTTCTGGGTCGCAGCCATGCAGCCCAGTTTGATGCACTGTGCGGCCTATGGTCTGAGCAATGACAGGATGACCCCTCACCCCTTTAACTTCTGCAGCAATGCTAGCAGCACTCATATGTCTATTTTGAAAAGACAATCTCTGGATATGACGCTGAGCACATGCACTCAACTTCTTTGGTTGACAATGACGAGGCCTGTTCTGAGTGGAACTTTTCTTGTTAAACCTCTGTATGGTCTTGGCCACCATGCTGCAGCTCAGGTTCATAATTTTTGGTGATAACACCAAATTTTAAACACCTGCTTCCCATTCATATCTGAGACCTTGTGACACTGAATCACATGACTCCAGGGAGGGAAAATAGCTAATTGGGTGCAATGTGGCCATTTTCACTTAGAGGTTTACTCACTTTTGTTGCCAGTGGTTTATACATTAATGGCTGTGTGTTGAGTTATTTTGAGGGCACAGCAAATTTACACTGTTATACAAGCTGTACACTGACTACTTTATATTGTATCAAAGTGTCATAACTTGAATGCTGTCCCATGAAAAGATAGATAAATAGATAGATAGATAGATAGATAGATGTATAGATAGATGAGAGGAACACTGCAGCAGTGTTCATATATAAACTTCAACCTAATTGAATTTCACACAGATATTAAATAAGGGAAATTAGATTATACTCAAAACAAAATCCCACAAACATCTGCTGAACCCAATATTACTGAAGCAACATTGCTATTTAATGGCAGCATTTCAGACGTATCGTAAACTGTACAAAGTATGAAATCTAATCTTTAAATCAATTTGGGGGAGTAACAAGACCTGGAACAGCAAATAGAAGCATAAGGCCTCTTTCACACTAGCGTTAGCACGGATCCGGCACCTAAAGGGTGCCAACGGATCCGTGCTAACGCTGATACATGTGTGGAGCCGGAGCAGCGCTCCGGCCCCACACATGTTAACATGGAACAAGACACAGACATACATACATACACACATACACACATACACACATACATACTCACATACTCCAGGGACGCCGGCAGAACGTCTTCACGCGCCTCCTGCGCACAGTGATGACGATTCCCCACAGCGCCCTCTGCTGGGCGCAGTGGGGAAACGTCACAGCTGCGCGCAGGAGGCGCGTGAAGACATGCTGCCGGCGTCCCTGGAGTATGTGAGTATGTATGTGTGTATGTCTGTATGTATGTATGTCTGTATGTATGTATTTATGTATGTATGTATGTGTCTGTAGCCGGATTCCGGAATGATCCCCCATTGCAAATCAATGGAGGACAGATCCAGATTACTGGTGTGTCCACACCAAACGGATCCGTCCCCATTGACTTGCATTGGGGGTCATTCCGGATCCGTCTTGGTGCGGATCCCTGGACCGGAGAGAAAACCGCAGCATGCTGCGGTTTGTTCTCCGGTCTGAAGACGGAACGGAATGCTTTCAGGAGCATTCCGTTGTCTTCAGTTCAGTTTTGTCCCCATTGACAATGAATGGGGACAAAACTGAAACGTTATATTCCGGTATTGAGCCCCTATGATGGAACTCAATACCGGAATTTTAAAACGCTAGTGTGAAAGTAGCCTAAGTTAAGTGCTGGATCTACTGACATTTGCAAGGAACTGTGCCATCAGAAAATGACTTATTGTTTAAATCATGTTTTTAAAAATGTTTTAATTTTCCATGTCAATATTTATATTTAAACAAAAAACATAAAATAAGCCTAATAATAGGTACCAGTTCTTGGTCTGTACAGACCTGTTTACTGCAGTTACCTGCTTATCTATACACTAATGTGATATCATTACAGACAGGATTAGAGTGACAGATAAGACAGGATCTACAATTCGCAATAGGTGATTGTCAAAGCTCATCTAGTCTTCCCTTGTACAATGACCTCTGCACAGGTTTCCTCCAGACCATTGTGTCTGGCTTTGCCCCTGCTCTTAGAGGCTCCGTTTGCCCACCTCAAACAACGCCCTCATGTTCCTGATTGACAGGGCCAGGCCAGCGTTCGGCTCCTCAGGCCGGCCCTGTCCTCGGTTTAAATCTCGCGCCTGCGCCATCCCATTCAGTGTTCGGCGTAGGTGCAGTGAGTGAAGGAAGCTCGGCGGCTCCAGGCTTCCTCACTGTGCCTGCGCCAAATAGGTCACAGTGCTATTCAGCGCAGGTGCAGTGAGGAAGCCCGGAGCCTGCACCGAACACTGAATGGGACGGCGAAGGCGTGAGATTCAAACCTAGAGATTTAGCTCTCTGCAACTGCTGTGCCCTCTGTACTTTGATTGACAGGGCCAGGTGTGATGACGTTTTCCCCTCTGGCTCTGTCAATCAAAATGTAGATGGAACGGCAGTTACAGAGAGAGCAGAGGCTCTATGAGTAACAGCCACGCCCCCGTTGCTACTAGAGTCTCATTTGCATAATATTACATTCATAATAATGTTTCTTAGCAATGCAGGTACATATGAACATGGGACCTTATGTTCGGATTATTTTGTAAATGTCACTTTTTTTCAGACGATAGAAGGCTTAGAAGCAATTTTTAAAATTTTTAAGAAAATTTCCAAAACCCACTTTTTAAGGACTAATTCAGTTCTGAAGTCACTTTGTGGGGCTTATATAGTAGAAACCACCCATAAATAACACATTTCAAGAAACTATGCCCTTCAAATTATTTAAAACTGATTTTATAAACTTTGTTAACCCTTTATATGTTTAATAGTGTTGAGCGAGCATGCTCAGCCGAACTCACTGTTCGGCCGAGCATGCCTACGCTCGGGTCCGCTCAGTGTTCGGCCGAACACCGAGTGTACTCGAGCGCAATGCTCAAGTCTCTTCCCCGCACTGTAATGTTGAATTGTACGCTAATGCGTACTCATTTGTACGCTAATGCGTACGCATTTGTACGCTAATGCGTACGCATTGTGCGCTAATGCGTACAAATTCAGTTAATTAGCATACTTTTACGAGTGAAAGGAGTAAAAGAGGAGAAGTCGCGATTTTTACCTTTTTCTATTAACCAGATACCCTCCCCTCTTCCGAGTGGGGGGTGCCTGGTTTAGTCCCATTGACTAACATTATGCTCGGGTGATCGGCTGAGCACTCGAGCAACCCCTAGTGCTCGGCCAGAGCACCCGAGCATACGAGCATAGAGGTGCTCGCTCAACACTAGTGTTTAACAAGAATTAAAGAAAATTACAGGTGAAATTTCAAAATTTCATTTTTTGGGATATTTTCCATTTTAATCTATTTTTTCCTGTAAGGCACCAAGGGTTAACATCAAAACAAACCTTAATATTTATTACTCTGATTCTACTTTTTACAGAAATACCCCATATATGGTTGTAAACTGTAATGTGGGCACACGGCAGAACTCAGAAGAGAATAAGCACCATATAGGTTTTGGAGGGCAGATTTTGCTGGAATGATTTTTGGGTGACACATCACATTTGAAGAAACCCTAAGGCACCCCTCAGGGTTGCCAACCATCCAGAAATTTCTGGACAGTCCGTAAAAATAGGCATCTCTTTTCCTGTGTCCGTGAAAAAAAATTGAGGCTGATGGTACTCGACTAGATTATTTTGGTGGTAATTATAATTTTTTTTACAGGTTACTGTATATGCTGGTGACGGGATCTTATCAGTATATTGCGCTATAGACATGTATTACTTATAATCTTTATCATTCATTATGGTTTTCCAATTTGTCCGTGAAAAATGCAGGCTGTCCATGATTTTGGGATAAGTTGTCCAGAAAATAGAAAAATTCTGGTTGGCAACCCTGGTACCCCTACAGTGGAAAGTACAAGTGGACCATCAGTACAAGACTTTGGGCTGCCAGGGCAACCATCGGGACCCTGCCATCGGAGCACAGGGACCCTATGGGGTGAGAGAGGGAACCCCCTCCCTCTATGAATCTCCTGCATGTCGCTGTCAGTGTTGATTGCACCATACAGGAGGTTAATCCGTTGGCATCAGTGTTTTAACCTATGCTGGCATATACAGCAGGGCCCCGACAGGTGATCGTGATGGCACGTGTAGAGAAGGGGACTATCAAGAATGCTCGTACTAATACAGGAAGGACCCATTGTTTAGGGTGAGTATTCATTTCTGCGCCATCAAGTTGTTTTTTTATCTTATAAAGTTATCTTTTATCTTATAAAGTTATCTTTTAAAGTTATGACAATTCTGTAGAATGGTGAGGTTCCAAGCAATCACAACATGGCCAAAACCTGGGAAGATATCCAATATTGTGGGGCTCCCTGACAGTCATTTTTATGTCTCTTGGGTAAAGGTTCAGATCTCTGTACCATCTTTGGATCAGAGCCAGTAAGAGCTGCTAGGTCAGATGACTTCTAGTCAGGGTGGAACTACAGTACAATACTTCATTAACTTTTATAAAAACTTGGGGACTAACATTAAATATGTCATACAATTTTATGTAGTACTAGCTGAAGGACCTTGCTTCGCCAGGGTATATTTAATCTATTTCATTTAATGTTTGTGTGTGTGTCGTTAAAAGATATTGAGAGTGACCTCTACAGTGCCCGCCCCTTTAACAGTGACCTCCACAGCAGCCCACCCCTTAACAGATGCATCCACAGCGCCCTCCCCTTTAACTGTGACCTCCACAGCAGCTAGGGTGGCCACTGTCTTCAGCCCAGAAAGCCGGACCTCACCGGTCATTCCCCCAAACGTGAAGCCACAACCCCGGTCCCCATGAAGCCACACCACTAAACATGAGGCCATGCCCCCTGGGTCTGTGATGACATGGAGAAGAAGCTTTCGGAGCGTGAGCTACTGAAAGGGTAGACATCCCTACGTCTGTCCAGGCAATGTGCTGGGCGGAGGACAGGTAGCCAGAAAACCGGACTGTCCAGCCTAAAGCCGGACATCTGGCCACCCTAACAGACTGCCCCTAGGGTGGCCAGAGGTCCAATTTTAGGCTGGACAGTCTGGCTTTCAGACTACCTGTCCACCGTCCGGCGCAGGGCCTGGACAGACACAGGGATGTCCACCCGTTCAGTAGCTCACGCTCAGACATCTTCTCCTCCATGTCTTCATGGAACCAGGGGGTGTGGTCTCGTGTTTGGGGGTGTGGCTTCATGAGGACCGGTGGCACGGCTTCACATTGGGGGGAGGCTGGACATTCTGGCTTTCAGACTCCCTGTCCTCTGTCATGCGCAGGGCCTGGATGGACACAGGGATGACCTTTTTAACAGCTCACTCTCAGACAGCAGCACTGTGCAGTCTGAGCATGATCTGCAGGGAGAAATTCACCCTCCCCCCTCCCCTGCAGCTGACAGAAGTTGATTTTTACCTTCATTTTAATCCCAGTCAAATGTGGCGTGGAAGGGGCATGGCCTGACTGAGTCGGGGGCGTGACTTAGTGGGACCTGGGGGTGGGGCTTTTAAGTCCTTCTTTTGAAGGTGGCCTGAATTACAGGTAAATGCCATAGTAATTTAGGAGGAAAGTGGGTAGCAGTGGAAGAAAACATCTTTTATTACTACTGAACAAAATATGTGAACTTTACATTATATGAGGCAATGATTGATGATGAGTTAGTATAAAACATAAGTTATATTTATGGTAACCAGAATACCCCTTTAACAGTGTCATCCACAGCTCTCTGCCCCTTTAAAGCAGACCTACAGTAGTGAACTGGCTAGGTTGTTATGGAAACCTGGTGTGTGTGGAGACTAACTGCCTGTGAGCTTCTATTGGCTGATAAGGGTCATGTGACCAGGCTTCTATTGGCTAATGCATTTTTTTGGAATATCTCAGGAATGGTACATCCTGGAGAGCTGAGACCCGTTCTAAAACCTTCCCGGACACCTGTTGTACCTGTGTGCCAAATTTCTTGATTGTAGCTGTGACGGTGTGGATTCCTTTAGCGGACACACACACACACACACACACACACACACACATACACACATACACTCAGCTTTATATGTTAGATAAATATTGTTGGTAGGGGTACAGTGAGCCATTGAGGAGCCAGAGTGGAAGATGTGAGTGATAGTCCTTTTGTTCTCCACGTTCTCCATTAATAACAGATGTTTGCAGATATCTCCTGCTCTGGGATACTGCAAAATACTGAAATAAATGTGTCTTCCTGTAAATACCCTATGAACACATAAAAAATACAGCACCATTGAGTGAAGTTCTCTCTGTGGTGCCAGATCTTGTTTCTATATGGCATTCAGTAGAGGTGCTCTGTTTATTCTGTTTTGTTCTGTATGTATTCAGTATCAAAACAAGTTTTTTTTTAGCGTTCATATGAAATAATAATAATAATAATGATAATAGCCTACATCAATCTAAATTTTCAGTCTTTATTGTCTTCTATGGAGGAAAATTGATATGTTCAAATGGTATCTATAAAGTGATACTGTAGTATATTTTGAGACTCCGTTTTAAAAAAGCCAAGGGGTAAAAGCATATTTTAGTTCCATGTTTCATTTTAGATGTTCTTCTTGTGTGAGTGTTGTATATATTTCTATAGTTTCTGTTTGTAAATTCTAGAGCTGCACTGTGGATATTCCCCTATCAGGCCCTCATTAATGTGTACTATTTTAGAACAATTTTTGCAAAACTTAAATTCAAAATGTATAGTTAGAACAATGAGTGGAATTTATCAATGATTCCATAGCAATTTTGTAGCATACAAAAATCACACATTTTTGTACAAGCCTGTTGTGTGCAAAAATTTTGACGTATGCCATGCTCAGCACTTTTCCAAATGGTTAGCAGGCAAAGACAGAGGGCATATGTGGCCCATTAGATTTAAGGTAAGTTATGTTAGAAAACTGGTGTAAGTTAAAGGGATTGTCCAAGATTTTTTAACCTATACCATACATATCTGATGGGTAGAGGTCTGACACCTGGGACCCCTGTCGATCATCTGTTTGAGAAGGCGCTCTCAGTAGCGCTGCAGCCTTCTCTCAGCTCACCAAGTACAGTGCCATATGTTGTATAGCGGCTGTGATTGGTATTGCAGCTCAGCCTCATTCATTTCAGTGGGGCTAAGCTGCACCTAGACCATGTTACCAATGAATGTGGAATCACTCGACGTAGGCAAAGCTGCAAGAAGGCTGCAGCTTTACTTTTCAAACAGCTGATCGGCAGGGGTCCCAGGTGTCGGACCCCCCTTGTCAGATACTAATGACCTATCTGGTGGATAGGTAATCAATTAAAAAAATCTCAGACAACTCCTTTAAACCTGAAATGTACACCACTATCATGCAGGAAAAAAAATATCAAAATCAGTTTAAATTCACTCTGAGCTGTAAAGCAATGAATGCTTGTGCTAAAACTAAGCATCTATGACATTTCAGTATTTCCCAGACTTTTCTACAAGTTATATTAGGAGATTTATGATCCCCCAATGACAACTATGTACATGTTTTCAGTCTGAGAAAAACATTTGTATACTTATTAATGCTAATATATGGTCTCAGTATGACATATGTGAAAGACATTAGAGAACAACATCAACGGCTTGCTCCTGTATTTTGGCATTTAAATAAGGAACACATTGCGGGTACAATTTGACAAATCCCGTGCACTATTTCTTCAGTAAATCAACTAAAAATGTTTGGTAGTTGTAAGTACAGCAATATATTACTGCAGAACATATTCCATATCCTTTTTGACTTACATGTTCTTCATGTGTATGTTCTTCATTCTGTATTGAAGAAAAACTAAACAAATACTAGCCAGGATGCAATGGGGTGACCCCCCATTAGAATGTTGCAGACACCCTTTTTGTTTAAACAAAAAGCTTTATTTTTTTCCCACACAGAGGTACAATATCCTTGGTAGTTATAGTCACAAATGGTGGTACAATATTCTTGGTGGTTACGGCTGATACTTGGTGGGCTAAAACTTTTGAACAGTTGTGTACCAACAACTACATCTTTGGAAATAGTCTGCTTACTTGTACCAGAACTGTGCACTGTGCACCATGCCAGTAGCACTCCGGAGGGCCAGCTTGCACCCAAAGTTGGCTGCTGGTTTTATTTCACTATGTGTATCTCCTACAGTGATGAAGAAAAAAAATAAAAAACAAAACATTCAAAGGGGAGACAGTGGCATGAATATCATGGTATAGAGCAAATGAAAGAGACCATTATGCAGTAATAAGTAACGTTAACAGGTGAAGCTGGGGTCTCTGGATACACAAAATGTGACCCACTTAGGTGGTATTTACAGGTTCTTGCACTGTTAGGTCACTACTATTCACAAAATCACCTACTGACCACTCATGGCTGTACAGATGTAGCCAGTCCAATTTTGAAAAAAGTTGCACCACAATGGTTACTTTAATGCGATATTTTGTATTACTGTAATGTGTTGCATTGATGCGTTAACACTAGAGATGAGCGAGCACTAAAATGCTCGGGTGCTCGTTATTCGAGACGAACTTTTCCCGATGCTCGGGTGCTCGTTTTGAGTAACAAACCCCATTGAAGTCAATGGGAGACTCGAGCATTTTTTGCAGGGGACCAAGGCTCTGCCTAGGGAAGGCTGAGTGAAAACCTGGAAACATCAGAAAATGATGGAAACACCACGGAAATGGACAGGAAACAGCAGGGGCAGCATGAATGGATGCCTCTGAGGCTGCCTAATCCCACCATTACCCCAAATTCTCAGGCAACAGCCTGGTTGTTACCCTCATGGCAATTGTGCTCACCCAGACCAAAAAAGGTGAGGCACATACCCATCACATGTTAGGGAAGCACCCAACTAGGTGCAAAGAAAATTGTTTAGAGAGAGGGCCTATAGGTGGACCTCCGGAAAAATTGTTTGGAGAGAGGGCCTGTAGGTGGACCTCCGGAAAAATTGTTTAGAGAGAGGGCCTGTAGGTGGACCTCCGGAAAAATTGTTTGGAGAGAGGGCCTGTAGGGGGCCCTCCGGAAAAATTGTGGTAAAAGAGTGCCAGTTGGACCTCTAAAAAATGGCGTTTTTTGGGTCAGCGTTAGGCAAAGACGACAAGGAGGAGGAGGAGCAGGAGGAGTAGAGAAGAGGAATCGGATACATAAGTAATGTTAATCTTTAGCTGCTTTCCCCCGGAGGAGATTTGAAATCCGGTGAAATCCAGGCTTTGTTCATTTTAATAAGTGTCAGCCTGTCAGCGCTGTCAGTTGACAGGCGTGTACGCTTATGGGTGATGACGCCACCAGCTGCTCTGAATACCCGCTCTGACAGCACGCTAGCGGCAGGGATGGCCAGCACCTCCAAGGCGTACAGCGCCAGTTCAGGCCACGTGTCCAGCTTTGAAACCCAGTAGTTGTATGGAGCAGAGTGATCGCTCCGGACGTTGGTATGGTCAGCTAGGTACTCCCTCACCATTTTTCTGTACAGCTACCCCCTACTCTGCCTAGAATGGGGACAGGTGACAGTGTCTTGCTGGGGTGACATAAAACTGGCAAAGGCCTTGGAGAGCGTTCCCCTGCCAGTTCTGGACAAGCTGCCTGCTCGCCTCCTCTCCCCCGCTACTTGGCCAACAGAACCATGCCCTCTGCCGCTAGCGGCATCAGATGGGAAGGATTGTTTCAGCTTGTGCACCAGGGCCTGTTGATATTGATTCACTCTCAGACTCCTTTCCGCTACAGGGATGAGAGTGGAAAGGTTCTGCTTGTACCGTGGGTCCAGGAGAGTGAACACCCAGTAATCGGTGTTTGAAAAAATGCTTCTAGCGCGAGGGTCACGGGATAGGCAGCCTAACATGAAGTCTGCCATGTGCGCCAGAGTACCAACACGCAAGAATTCCCTCTCCTTACTGGCCTGACTCTCCATTTCCTCCTCCTCCTCCAAGTCCTCCTCTTCAGCCCATACACGCTTAAGGAATGAGCACTGATACCCTCTTCTGTCTCGTCGACATTCTCCTCCTCTTCCTCCTCATCCTCATGCCCCTCCTCCGATACGCGCTGAGAAACAGACCGGAGGGTGCTCTGGCTATCAAGCTATCAAGCGGGGTCAAAGGAGGAGGCATAGTACGTCTGAGAGACCATGACCGAGGTAGGCCCCGCAATTCTCGGTGTGAGCAGTACATGAGCGGCCTAAGGGTCAGACTCGGTCCCAGCCTTCACCAAGTTAACCCAATGTGCCGTCAGTGATATATAGTGTCCCTGCCTGGCAGCACTTGTCCATGTGTCCATGGTTAGGTGGACCTTCTCAGAAACAGCGTTGGTCAGGGCACGGATGATGTTCTGTGACATGTGCTGGTGTAGGGCTGGGACGGCACATCGGGAAAAATAGTGGTGGCTGGGGACCGAATACCGAGGGGCAGCCACCGCCATGAGATTGCGAAAGGCCTCGGTCTCTACCAGCCTATAGGGCAGCATCTCCAGGCTCAGCAATTTGGAGATGTGGATGTTGAGGGCTTGGGCATGTGGGTGGGTGGAACTGTATTTCCTCTTGCGCTCCAGCGTCTGCTGTAAAGACAGCTGAACGCTGCACTGGGACACATTGGTGGATGCTGTGGAGGATCGTGGAGGTGAAGGTGTGGTTTTCCGGCGGGAGGCGCTCGTGCCGGGGGCCTGGGAAAGGGGTTGACTAGCAGAGGCAGCAAGTGACACAGGGGAAGGAGCAGTGGTGTGACCCGCAGGAGGTGGTGAACGGCCTTGGTTCCATTGAGTGGGGTGTTTAGCACTCATATGCCTGCGCATGCTGGTGGTGGTTAGGCTAGTAGTGGTGGCACCCCTGCTGATCCTGGTGTGGCACAGGTTGCACACCACAGTCCGTTGGTTATCCTCATTTTCTTTAAAGAACCTCCAGACTTGCGAACATCTAGGACTCGCCACGGGAGCTTCACTACGTGAAACAGTTGCTGCTGATGCACCAGCTCTGGCCCTGCTTCTCCCTCTGGCCACACCACTGCCTCTTTCAACCTGTTCTGGTGCAGCACTCGCCTCCGCCTTAGAAGCACATCGGCTTATCAACCCAGCTTGGGTCAGTCACCTCGTCATCCTCCGATTCCTCAGTCTGCTCCCCCCTCGGTCTTCCTGCCCTGACAACAACTTCACCACTGTCTGACAACCGTGTCTCCTCATCGTCCGACACCTCTTTACACACTTCTTCCACTAAGTCAACATTGTCATCATCATCATCAACCACAGACTGCGACAGTTGGAAAACTTGGGCATCGGGAAAGAGGTCAGCAGCAACCTAAGAAGTGGTTTGTGACTCTGGGAAGGGTCCAGAAAACAGTTCCTCAGAGTATGCCGGATTGCATTCCAAATTTTCCTGCTCCCTCATCAGCAGGTACTGTCTAACCCTGCCCAGGACCAAGGCCTCTGCCCCCTGCAGTAATTGAATGCCCACGCCCACCCCCTCGTCCTCGACCCTTAGCCCTGGGGTTCAACATTTTCTGTATATAAGTGTATTATATAAAAAAAATAAAAATAAATGGGCCTGCTGTACTGAAACCCACAAACTTGTTCAATCTGAACAAGAAAATATATAGATGGATAAGTTAGAGCAAAATTACGTATGTTATTATGTACCGTGCAGTATGGAGCAATTACACTGAAACTATTAGATTAGGCAGACTTGGTCTGCTTAAGTGCAACCCAGACAAATGTCGCACAGAGATTTTTGTAATGTAGCTGTATCAGTGACAGCAAAAGACCTTTTTTAATTAAGTGACATACAGAATGTGTCACCTGGACAGAAAATACGGAGTGTGGTTTGTGGTGACCGGACAGCTGAACTTTGACACACATAATGGTTCCACACAGCTGTATGAAATGGATTTGTATCACTGAGATAAAACAACAAAAAAACTATTTTTTTATATATTTTTTTTATATATATATATTTTTTATAGATTTTTTTTTAACGTGACGTGCAGAAACTATCAGAGAGCAAACTCAGCCCCTGCTGACTGTGGCTATTTTCACTGCAACCCAGACAAATGTCTCAGAGATTTTTGTAATGTAGCTGTATCAGTGAAAGCAAAAGACCGTATTTGATTACGTGACGTACAGTATGATTCACCTGGACAGAAAATACGGATTGTGGTTTGTGGTGAGTGGACAGCTGAACTGTGACACACAGAATGGTTCCGCACTGCTGTATGAAATGGATTTGTATCACTGAGTTAAAACAATTTTAAAAAAAGTGTTATATATGGCGATAGCTGCACTACTAGTGCCAGCCAGCCCAGCCAGGAGACAAAAAAAAAATGTCTTGTAGGCCTTAGAAGGGCTGTTGGGTTCTTTTCAGATCACTCCTGCCTAACAGAGAACTAAATCCAGGGCCTAACACTCTCCCTGAAACACAGCAGCTCTGTCCCTAACGACATCCAGACAGCATCTGAGCCGAGCACCGCGGGCAGTCACTAGTATATTCCAGGGTCACCTGATCAGGCCAGCCAACCCCTGCTATCGACATGTAAGGGCCCCACGTGATGCTGGGTGTACCGCAGAGTCTCCTGGCTTGTGATTGGCTAAGTTTATAGGCGCCAAAAATTCAAAATGCGGGAGATGCCATTTCCTCGAGCATGGCGATATACTCATCCGAGCAGCGAGCACTTACGAGTACCGTAATACTCGAACGAGCACCAAGCTGGGACGAGCATGTTCGCTCATCTCTAGTTAACACATCAAAATAATTGAGTTTTCCTATGTACAAACATTTACGCCACCTTATACTATTCATTACCAGAGTATAATCCCTGACTACAAGGTGGTCCATACATTTTGAGTCCAAAAATTGGGACATCATTTCTTTAAGAGTACCACTTACACACACAGTTCTAGAACAACAATAATACACAGTACAGTAACTCCACTTACCTGGAATTTGGATAAAAAATTGCATACCTGTTCACAAACTTCTAACACTGCTACATAAGATTACTTGCCATAGTTGAGTGTTCTCATTTGCAGGAGGAGGGTACTTTATCAAATACTACACATAGCCTTTTGTTGGGCGAATTGCAGAAGTTATCTTTTATTAGCATACACATTTACCTCTAATTTGCATACATCATTTTTGTAGAAGATAGAAAAGTAAGTTATTTGTGGTCATCCCCTCTAAAGGAGGCCTGTTTCAGTAGTCTTGGAGGAAGTGATTGCTTATTTATCAAGAATCAATACAGAAAAAAAAATGTTTCCATTTAATCTTGCCTATCCACAATGCCATTTTGCTAACATTGGTCACATTATATAATTTCTCCCTTAACCAGTTGGACGGTGTACAGAGGATGCCACAAAAATTAAGGTAATACCTTTCCACCTCTTTTATTAAGGCATACAGCTATAGGAGAAATACAGTATATCCCCCACTCAATATTATACTGTACTAGATTAAGTGGAGAGCCTCTAGAAAAAGAGCAACACGGTCTTGGCAGACTTATCTGGCCATGTTACCTGGTTCCCTGTACATTTCAAATATAGGCATGCCATATTACAAATTTGTAATTGTCAGCAATTGTTCTTAATAGTGAATTGATGAGTGAATTTTGCTGCCAGTTCCCTGGTTTTCACCCTTTAATCAATATACAGAGATCTGGACTTTGTGGCAGGACATCCACCGGGCTATTACCTCCTGAAATAACCCCAGTGTGGCTGAAATCTGATTCAAAGACACCGGTTGGGAACACAAAGGGATCTGGCGAGAGAGTAGTCGGGGACAGGCTGAGGTCAGGAAGAGCAGCATACAGGCAATCCAATATAACAATCTATGGTCAGGGCAGGCAGCAAAGGGTCAAAACAATGATGGGACAGGTCAGGCAGCGGTTGGTACACAGGGAGACAAACAGAGTAGCACACCTTTACAGGAACTGAATTAACCTATTGCTCAGACACCTTTCCCCAGGAGAAGGTGCCTTAAATACCCAGGAGTAGCCAGCCATAGACTGGCGAAGAATTATGGTGCACCCTCTCTGGCCCTTTAAGAGCCAGGGAGAAAACGTGCTTTACGGGCAGAGTGAGCAGGCTGGCTGAGGAGCAAAAGCTGCAGCCTTCAGCCAAAGATGGAGGACAGGATTCTGAGCATTGTGGGTTTGTATGAAAATCCTTGTATCTTGTGCCTTTTACCTAGTTCCTTGTCAAGTTCCTCCTTGTCTGTCTAATTTGATTGTTGTGATTATTCTAGTCAATGTCATGTTTCAGCATCTTGTAGTTTTTAGTTTGTGTATTTGTTGTTTGAGTGTGTCTTTTAAGTAGGGAGATATTTAGGGACCAGGAACCAGGGCCGTACATAGAAATCGAGGGGCCCCATAGCGAATCTCAGAACTGGGCCCCCCACCCAAATATAAAGTACAATTATTGTAACTGTATATATATGTATAATACATATATATATATATATACACACAGGGATATATTATAGTGTTACCTGCGGTCCTATGTAAATCACAGATAACACTAGTATACATCATGTGGTAGTGTTACCTGCAGTCCTATGTAAAACCACAGATAACACTAATGTAGATCATGTGGTAGTGTTACCTGCAGTCCTATGTAAAACCACAGATAACACTAGTGTACATCATGTGGTAGTGTTACCTGCAGTCCTATGTAAAACCACAGATAACACTAGTGTACATCATGTGGTAGTGTTACCTGCATCCTTAGTGTGCCTCCCTGTGCCTCTTCCACGGGACTCCATGCTGGCGGCGCTGTCTACTTTTCCATCTTCTTCTTCTTGCCCCCACAGAACGTCCTGATGCAGCTGCTTCAAGACATAGGAACACTGTGGGCATGGTGATGGTGACAAACACACAGGGACACAGGGAAAGACAAACATAGTTGGGGACAGACACACAGGAGGACAGACACACACACAGGGGGACAGACACACACAGGGACTGACACACGACAGGGACACAGAGGGACAGGGACAAGGATGGACAGGGACAAGGATGGACAGGGACACACAGGGACAGGGAAACACACACAGACACCCAGGGACAGACAGACACCCAGGGACAGAAAGACACCCAGGGACAGAAAGACACCCAGGGACAGACAGGGACACACACATGGGGACAGACAGACACACAGGGGGACAGACAGACACACAAAGGGACAGACATACACAGGGACAGACAAACATACAGGGACAGACACAGGGGGACAGACAGACACACAGGAACAGACAGACACACAGGGACACACACAGGGGGACAGACAGACACACCAAACTCCAGCCTGGCTCCTCTCCGTACAGCATCACAGCTCTTCTGGCTCCTCCCCCACTGGTCACATGGTCTTCAGGAAGGTCCTTTAGCCCACAGCAGGATCTATCCCTGGACTGCAGGGGTGAGTGGACGTACTGGAGGAGGAAACATCAGATAGGATGATGTTTCCTTCCTCTGCAGCTTTGTCAGCAATCAGTAACACTAGAAAGTGAGGGGGCGGGGCCATTCAGCCCTGCCGGGCCCCCCAACCTCACGGGCCCCATAGCAATGGCGTGGTCTGCCGCCATTGGCCGTACGCCACTGCCAGGAACAGTTTACAAAACTTTGATTCGGCTGCTTCGCTGAATTTCACAAAGAAATTTGCTTCTTCATCACAAAGTGCTTTTCATTGTAAGTATAACAATTAGGAATAGCCAGGGAAAAGGTGAGATTTTTTTCTCCCTGAAAAACACAGCCATCTCCTCCTCCCTGTACCGATGGCATGAATTTACATACCAGGTGGGAAACCAAAACAGGGGGCACAACAGGGGAATGGAGGAGCACATAGGGAAAATAGTAAGCAATATAACATGACTTCAGTATCATATAAATATCTGGCTGTGTGGGGCATAATGTCAGGACCGGTGATAGGTCCTCTTTAAGTTGACTAATTACAGGAATAATACAGTGAGGTTCATTAGCATACTGTCCTTGTTTATGTGAGTGTGTCCATTCTAAAAGTATAGATGTAGCCGAGCTAAAATTGACTCTGATAACTCTGATAAAACAAGTCACAGTGTTATCTCGCATCATCTTGTGGCAAAAGCCATTGAAATACATTAAAAGAGTTGGGATACTTTCACACTAGCGTTTTTAAATTCCGGTATTGAGTTCCGTCATAGGGGCTCAATACCGGAAAAAAACGCTTCCGTTTTGTCCCCATTCATAGTCAATGGGGACAAAACTGAACTGAAGACAACGGAATGCTCCTGAAAGCATTCCGTTCCGTCTTCAGACCGGAGAACAAACCGCAGCATGCTGCGGTTTTCTCACCGGTCCAGGCATCCGCACCAAGACGGAACCGGAATGACCCCCAATGCAAGTCAATGGGGACGGATCAGTCTGATGTGACCACAATGGTAAACGGATCCGCCCTCCATTGACTTTCAATGGAGTTCAGGACTGATCCGTCACCTACACATACATACAGACAGACATACAGACAGACATACACACAAACACATACATACTTACATACTCCAGGCAGGCAGGCAGGCCGCACGTCTTCACGCCCAGGAGGCGCGCAGCTATGACGATTCTCTACAGCGCCCAGCAGAGGGCGCTGTGGGGAATCGTCATAGCTGCGCACCTCCTGGGCGTGAAGACGTGCGGCCTGCCTGGAGTATGTAAGTATGTATGTGTTTGTGTGTATGTGTGGGTATGTATATGGTACTGTGTGACATGTGTGGGGCCGAAACGCGGTTCCGGCCCCACACATGTCCCTGCGGCAGTCCGAATCCGATGGCACCCTTCACCTGCCGGATCCGGACTGCCGCTAGTGCGAAAGAGGCCTTAGTTAACCTTTTAGTGCCATTTTTTATTTAACGCGTTAAACATTATTTAGCTCAGCTGCATCTGTATTATGTTGGAGGTCCCCTGAGACCCCGTCTATGGCCTCAGTGTAACTGCCTTGTTATCTTCCACCACTTCTCATAGTGACCCCCAACTGCTCAACCTCATGTTGGCCCCTGTCAGTCATATATGACATAGATATAGGCGTGTCTTAGACATATATGTTATTCAGTTTTAAATGTTTGTTTTGACATACCCATATGGTATTTCACCCTCGTACACCAATATAAATTCTATGTCAGCAGTGTGGACTTAGCTTTTTACACCAAATACCAGTTATCTTGTATCACATCATTTTTAACACTCATCCAATACAGCTTGTAGTGTCCTTGAGGACTCTAGAGGTGCAAGGACTTTTATGGAATGCTACAAATATTAGAACAAAAGACCAAACTGTATATGATTTATACGTATGTGTGCTGAATGTTATCAAAACTGTGATTGTTGTAGTCTATCCTTAGGCTGTCAATACCATTTTAAAGGAGTCTGACTCCATTTTAAAGGAGTCTGACTCCTGGAACCCCCACTAATCAGATGATTAAAGGGAACACAATGAGCTCTATACAGTATTTTGTTGGCTTATTCCAAGTTCTGGATAATAGCACTTTTATTGTAAAACATTATACTACTAAAAATAAAAGGATATAAATTCACAAATGCAGTTTTTGCCATTTTAATTTCACATTTAGGCCCTTATAACATTGAGAAAGCTGTGCCCGCAAAGAATGGAGGTGCCAAAGTGTACATTTGAGACCAGTTCTGGGCAGCTTTTCCAAAATCTAAGTACCTATTTTTATTAAAAAAATAAATAAATTTGGTATTGAGTTACTGAGGGATGTGTAAGAAAATACACCTATGGATGCAATATGAACACCTTCGGTTACACAGCTTTGTGTATGTGGTGTGACACAATATGATTTTTCTTCTTACCATCAGCTTTAAAAGCCTAGTATTACTAAAGTAATACTAGACTTGAAAAGGAATATGCTGAAATTGCATATTTGGCTATCATTTGTATGGTAATTGTCCAGCTGTAGAGATTATCCGCTTTATAGACATCTTCTAAAATGATGTCTTGCAGGCATCATCTATTTGCATGAATAATTCACCGCATATAAATATATATTTTTACATTTTGTGCTAAAGAGTCAAATGTGAACATGGGAACCATGTTAAAGCTGACATATACGACACACATCTGCAAGTTTCACTCTATCAGTCAGCTTTCCAATACACGCTACGTATCAAGAAGACATGCTTCTTGATTCATTATGTGCTGTGAGATATGCAGAGCTTGTGATATATTTGAAGGCAATACACAATAAATATTCATCCATAAGAACATACACATCTGTCATGGAAATGTATGCAGCTATTGGAGAGCAGTAGGATGTACATCAATGGACTGATCTTGGCAGGAATGAATGGAGGCTGATCTTGATGCTTGAATCTACAGTATTAGCATTTTACCTGTAATAGAATGTTTTAGATCATATTACAGGAAAAATATATATTCAACTAATTTTCCATTGTGAAAAAGTACTTAGCCCCTTCCAGCTACCCCATATTACTGTGTAAGTGACATCTTGCAATAGTTCCTAATTATGAAACAAACTTTAATATCACATTTGAAATTTGATTAAACACATGCCACAATCTTTGCATTATTAGTGCATTCATTTAAAGGGGTTGTGCAGTTCAGAAAATATATTTCAAATACCCTCTAAGGGCCATCTAAGTTAATAAAGGGAGTTTCCTATTTGTGACCTCCATAGATGAAGCCAGGGCAGAGACCTTCTGGTGGACCTGGCATTATAGAGGCAGCCATCAATTTAATTTTCCCTTTAACTACAGTCTGCTAGCCCTACTGACATGTCTGTTTTAGTAAATACTTGCATTCCCCATTTTGGGGTATGCATGAGTTTTTGATTTATTATTAATTTTTCGATGGAGGCAAAAAACAAAAAATGCAATTCTGTCATTTTTTTCATTTATTTGCATTGTACATATGAAGTGAACTATGGCAGGCCTTCAGAAGGCTTTAGGCTGTCATAGCAACCAAACATTTCCTACACAATCTTAATGGTAAATGATGACTCAGACACCATGGTTGCAGTTGACCATTGCATCTGGGGGTTTAAAAGTCTGTAATCGGCATTGTCTTTGATCACAGACTCTGTCACCAGAGGGCTGCTGTGTAAAACGCCAATCGCTGGCTATGGCACCCACTAATCACATAAGTGGGCACCATCTTTGAAAACTCAACATCCACTGTATATGTATGGCAGATGTTGGGAAGGGGTGAAATATGTCTAGAGAAGTTTATTCAGTTTAAGCTACATATTTGCTGGAATGTGATTGGGCAAAAAAGTTACAATTTATAAATGTGTCTAAATCCTGGATATGCAGCAGGCCATACAAATGGTTCGAATGATGCAATGGTTAATGAATGTGTCCCAGATCAGATACGGTAACACCTAATTTTGGAATAAAATGCACCAGAAGAAACCAAATACCTTGATGAGTCCTAGTTCTTAGTTCAACTGAGAGACAAATCTCTCTTCCAGGCAAGTTGAAAAACTGATATATGGCTAGTATGGAGTTTTATTGACTGATGAATTTCTAGATTTATTCTGTTTAGAAAGGTATCTTGTACTAGTACTGACAATGACAAGCAGTAATTTTCATTCTCAAAGGGAACCTGTCATCAACATTACGCTGTCCATATTAACGGCAAAATAAAGTACAGACAGGTGAGTTGATTTGAGCGGTCTGTCATTTATAAGTTAAAAGTAAGTGATTGCCGAGAACCAAAATCACAATCATTGCAGACGGGGCCTGGAAAAGAGTCACGGCCACCTGAGAAGAGTCATGGTTATTCATGGATTCCTGCTCTCCCTGCACACCTGCTGATTATTGAGTCTTTTACCTAGTTTTATGCCTTTCTTTCTAGGAGAGAACTGCCAATCATCAGCAGATGGGTGAGAGTGCAGGAGATTAGGAATAACCATGAATCTTCTCAGGTAGACTCTTTCCAGGCCAGGGTTGCAATGATTAAGATGCTGGTTATCGTCAACCACTTACTTTTAGCCCATGAGTGACACACTGCTGAAATCAGTATTTATGTCACTATTTTATGCTGCCCTCAGTGAGGTCGCCATAAAGTTGATGACAGGTTCCCTTTAAAGGAGTTTTCCAAATTCTATATATTGATGACCTTTCCTCAGGTTACAGTAGGTCATCAATATCAAAGTGGTGAGGGTCTGACACTCAGCTTCCCTACCAATCATCAGTTCTCAGCAGCCACCCAGCACCAGAATGGGAGCTGAGCTACATTAAACCTGGACAGACACTACACTGTGGACAGAGTTTTCTGCTTTCAGGCCAGTCTTCTGTGTTTTTTTTAAGGTGACCAGCAGCTGCTGAGAAACACTGATCGGTGGGGATACCGGGTGTATATCCTGAGGATATGTCATCAATATCTAGAATCCAGAAGACCTCCTTGAAAAGGAAAATGACAATGTAGACATTCTAGAATAAAGCATTGAATCAGTGCATCCATTTTTTCCTGCTTTGTACATTTTTTCAAAGTTTGTCTTTAGTTACATATACTGAAGCTTGCCATCACCTTTTCCTTGTTTTTGTTGTCTCACTATTTTTTCATGCTGGATTAATCTCCTTCCCATCCTATTTGCCTCACATGCAGACATGAAGATGGAACATTGGACACCCAAACTCTGTCCCCTCTTTACCTAGCTAAACGTATCTTGTCCTGATTTTCCTGATAATAGAAGAAGTTTGCCGCAGCATAGTCCTGCAGTGCTACACAGTAAATTCACAGATTCCTCGAACAAGGAGGAGAAAGGTATACACCACTGGTAGCTATAATCACAGTGAAAATGTGGCGCTAAAATAAAAACAAAAAAACTTTCTTAAAAAAGAATAATTCTAAAAGGCGTGCTGGTCCATATAAACATAAATAGAACATATTATTTTGGATACATGCCACTGGGTTGTCGGCTATAACAACAGAGAAGAGGTGACTGTGACAATGTAATAGCACAGATCACACTACAAAGCCGACATACACCTATGTGAAGTGTCCTTCAAGCTAATAGCTGAACCCGTCAGGTTTGGCGCTTCTCATATATAAGTCACAAATTGCGGGTCAGAAAAGTAGCTGAAGCAAGAATAGGTACATACGGGGCATGTACTGTCGCACATATGTGGTGCACAGAGACAGAGCTGTGCCAAACACAATTATTCAGTTGTGCCAACAGTCATCACCCCTCCTGAATACATCAATGCTTCAGGAAGGAAACCAGCGGCACCCCTATGCTGCTCCATAACATGGCGTGCAATGGACGTGTCAGCATCATTGCGTATGTCACTGAGATGCTCTTCAATACGTCTGCGGAATTCGCGTAAGGTCTTACCAACATATTATGCCCCGCATTTGCAGGTCGCCAAATATACCAGACCCATAGATTCGCAATTAATGAAAGTCCTAATGGTGAATGTACGTGATGTGTACGTGCTTCTAAATGTACTGCCGCATCGAAACGTACCCTTCAGAGGGTGATCCAGCCAGGGGAGATCTAAAGGCAGGTGCAGGAATAGGGGTCGTAGAGGCCCCAGATCAAGAGGAGATTTTTTAGGGAAATGGTCCTCCGGTGTCCGACTATCTTCTTCGAGACAGACGGGTCATCCAACATGTGTTTACACAAAACCGATGAATTACAGATCATCAACCTGTCCAAAAGAACCCTCACTGCAGCTGAAATGGGGGTTCTCAGTAAGGGCCTCTCCTTTTTTCCTACCAACAAATTTGACCTCTTCTCATGGGTTAAAGACCTCCACTTATTTCTGAAGAAATTAAAGTGGAGGAAATTTTATGCCACACATAATAGGGTCCAATGTGCTGAGCTGGGTATTGATGAGTCTGATCTCCCAGATGTTCAGCTGTTGGCAGAGCTATGGGAAGAGGGTAACAGATCTCCAGGAGAATGTCCGTTCACTGACTTTAGACCCCCCTCTACAAAGAATCCACCCATTGGGGATAATATGCCAATGGATGTATTTTTGAAGGTGGTAGTGGACCAGCTTAAGCCCCTTGTGGGGTTTAGATCGGGCAAAAATAATATGACATATAATGAGATGCAGGCCCTCTTGATGTTGGAATCTGACCAATCCATCGTCATTAAACCCTCTGACAAAGGAGGTAACGTGGTTATTATGGACCAGGCACAGTACGAACAGATGTGCCTTAGGATTCTAAGACCTTACGCGAATTCCGCAGATGTATTGGAGAGCATCTCAGTGACATACGCAATGATGCTGACACGTCCATTACACACCATGTTATGGAGCAGCATAGGGGTGCCGCTGGTTTTGTCAGATTCCAGGGTATTGAGATCGTTAACCCCTCCATTCGTGGTGGTGACCTGGACAAGCGGATTCTTCAAAAGGAAGCACAGTGGACATTTCGTCATGGGACTGTGCGTCCTAATGGTCTGAATGACCACATCTCCTATGTTTGCTTTCTTTAATTTGATTGGTTTTTGACTTGATTTCTCCATTTTGGTATACTAACTATGTGTCTCTGTAACAAGCGGTCAGTAGTTTTGTACGGTATTTTGTGTTTTTCTCTTATTTCACTTAATACATTGCTTCTATGCGTGCGCCTGTTTTGCGGTTGGCCCATCCATGTCATATTGTATTCAGCTTCATCTGTGCACTACCTTGCATGCTGTGCAGTTGTCTATATGCATGAGCGCTCGTTCTCAATTCGCTGATTTTTGAGAGAACGTCTGCGTGGGTATGTTTGGTATAGCTGCTAATTACTATTACCTCCTGTTATGCCTCCTGCGACTAACTAACCTCATATCCGCCTATGAATTTTCCCCGAGTATCAGTGACAATGTATCACTGTTTTGTCAACAGAGATACGCTGTTCTGAGATTGGTTTCTGAGACGCTGGAGGCGTGACCGCTAGACACGCCTGTTCGCCGACTTCTCGTTTCCATCGGCGTATCATCTTATTAGGCGGGGTCTTTTGAATAGATAAATGATCCAATGTGCGGCGGGCGCCTTACGGCCGCCCTAGTGCCGGAGATGCTGTGTGTGCATGTTATATGGCGTGCGCAGCGTCCTGCTATTAGTTTCTGCCTAAAATATGCTTTAAAATTCGCTTATACATATGGGACAATAGGTCAGGCTCCTGATGAGTAATCGAAATGCGTCGAGCCCATTATGACCCAACATACTGATAGGCAGGGCAAACTAATTTATTAATAGCACCTCTGGCTTCCGTCCTGAAGCATTGATGTATTCAGGAGGGGTGATGACTGTTGGCACAACTGAATAATTGTGTTTGGCACAGCTCTTTCTCTGTGCACCACATATGTGCGACAGTACATGCCCCGTATGTACCTATTCTTGCTTCAGCTTCTTTTCTGACCCGCAATTTGTGACTTATATATGAGAAGCGCCAAACTTGACGGGTTCAGCTATTAGCTTGAAGGATACTTCTCATAGGTGTATGTCGGCTTTGTAGGGTGATCTGTGCTATTACAATATCACAGTCACCTCTTCTCTGTTGTTATAGCCGACAACCCAGTGGCATGTATCCAAAATAATATGTTCTATTTATGTTTATATGGACCATCACGCCTTTTAGAATTATTCTTTTTTAATAAAGTTTTTTTGTTTTTATTTTAGCGCCACATTTTCACTGTGATTAGTGCTACACAGTACCCCAAAAATAACTCCATATACAGTATTTGACATCTTAAGGCATTGGGATTTACTTTACTGTGATAAATTAGAAAAATAGTTACGGAACTATAGTAACGCCCCAGTACAGAGCCAACTCACAGATGACTAAAAAAAGCCTACACAAAAAGCCAAAGCTCAAATAAATTATACATTTTATTGAGATACAATCATGAAGACTTAAAACTGGATGAATCACTACAACAGAAAAAAATGTGGTTTTCTTGAGGGATAATAACAAACAATATATGGCACATGTAGCATAAAATCTGGATTACTGGATGTTGGAACAATCAAAAGGCTATGAAAAATAGCTGAACGAAATATGTTTGGGGAGTATAATAAAAAAACATCTAAGCCAAGATATATCACAAAATGGCTAATCATCCCCCCAACATACCAGTTACTAATAATTGCAGGGTTGTAATAGTAGATAACAACATTTTACCCACATTAGTATATATAATAATTAGAGATGAGCTAATCAAATCCAACAAAGTGGAATTTCAGGATAAATTTAATTTGCCGTGAAACAGAATTTCCTCATGATTCATGGTAACAAATCGATTTAACCTGAAATAGTGTAAAAAACAAAAAAAATCATACTTACCTCCTCCATTTGCTCGCGACGGGCCAGCCGCCTGTAGTCGAAATCTAGCGCGTGGTGACGTATGACGATGTGTCATCTCAGGCTGCGCGAGATTTTGCACAAGATCTTTAAGTAAGATGGCGGCAGCATAAATGGAGGTGGTATGTATGATTTAATTTTTTTTCTGTTAATTTTAAACTGTATTATTTCTGTCATGTATAAATGTGGCATCAGAGGGGTACAATGATGGGGAGCGGCGTTATCTCAGCTCCTTGTCATTGCACCCACTACAAAAAAATGCATTTCATGACAAAGTAATTTGGCGCAAAGCAAATTTTTTTGTAAAATTTGACAGAGCAGACGAATCGATTATATATACTAATATGGGTAAAGTGTTATCTACTATTTTAGCACTGCAATTATTAACTATAATTATTAACTGGTATGTTTGGAGGATGATTAGCCATTTTGTGCTGTATTTTGGATTAGATGTTTTTTTAATGATAGTCCTCAAACATATTTCATTCAGCTATTTTTCATAACCTTTTGATTGTTACAACATCCACTGACTATAGATTTTATTCTAAATGTGCCATATATTGTTTGTTACTATCCCTCAGGAAAACATTTTCTCTGTTGTAGTGATTCATCTGTTTTTAAATCTTCATGATTGTATCTTAATAAAATGGATAATTTATTTCAGCTTTGGTGACTCAATTTTTTGCGTAGGCTTTTTTTTACTGTGGTAAATCAAATGGGCTTAAAACTGTGATATAAAATCAATCAGCACAGCGGAAGTGTAAAGAGATTCTGGCATTAATTTAGTCTTTTCATTTTTCAGATTGACTGAAATATAGAAAGCACCAGACAGATTGAAATTGGTACTGTATGAGGCCACTTTCACACAATCAGTGTTTGGTCAGGGATTTCCATCAGTGATTGTGAGCCAAAACCAGGATTAGGTCAAAAACACATAACAGGTGCGAATCTTTCCATTATACCTTATCTCTGTGTACTGTAGGTCCCGCACCTGGATTTGGCTCACAATCACTAATGAAAATCACAGACCAAACACCGACCAGTAAACTAACCCAAAGTGGTCTATTTCCGAAAATTTAGTAAGTGTAATTTCTTATGCCCGATGTCCCCAATTACCATAATACTTCTTGTTTAACTAGTACACTGTACCACTGATTGAAATTAAAATTGCAGTATAATAAATTACAAATAAATATACACAAGCTAGATCTATAAAATGTGTTTATTTAGGTCAGTTCCCACAAGATAGATGCATATTAACTGTGCATATCCACAGATATTAGGAATGACATGTCATTTGTGGTCTTTTTATGTAACCTTTTCATGGAAACCATCTTTGAACATTAGTTTTTTCATGTTTTAGCTGACAGGTCCCTAAATGCTGTGCTGCAGTTCTTATGACAACCCTTTTAAATTGTGTTTAGGTTGGAATGACACATGCAGTTTCTGAAGAAGGTTTTTGAGCCAAAAATTGATTCAATGTGAACAGGAAATTTAAAAGAATGATTAATACTTCTTGTTCTAAGCCAGAGCCACTTCTGATTTTAGCTCAAAAACTACACCTCAGGGCTCATGCACACAAACCTATTTTTGTTCGCAATTGCAGTTTTTGCTGGCTGAGTGCGGCCCCATTCACTTCAATGTGGCTGCAAAATATGTCATCCGTATGTCCATTCTGTGGCATCCACAAAAATATAGAACGTGTTCTGTTGTCCGTTTTATGGACAAGGATAGGACTGTTCTATGGATGGTAGGGTGTTCCATTTCGCAAAATGCGGAACGCACACGGCTGGTATCTATGTTTTGCGGTTCTGCAATTTGCGGACGGCAAAACAGGCTATGGCTGTGTGCAGGAGCCCTCAAACTGTGTCAAAAACTACAATAGTGTTTTCATTCCAAATACCAAAAATAGAGTATACAACATTTTCTTTCACTGCATTTCATTGTCATAGTAAACAACAGTTTCTCCTCTGTGGCTGCTTTCAGACGTGCGAGTTGTACACTCCGGGCTCGAAGTGTGAGTATAAGATAGCTCCCGTCCTGAACTTCCAGAACTGACCGGGTCTCATAGCATTATATTGATGTACTCTATGATGCTATGTAAACCTTAGAGGTCTGGAATGTATTGGATAACATTGACATAATGCTGTCAGTGTTGTACAGTACATTCCAGAACTGTAACGGTTACATAGCATGATAAATCAATATAATGCTATGTGACCCCCGTGAGTGCTGGGAGGTCAGGCCGGGATCTGTCTTATACACACGCTCCAAGTCTGGAGTGTACAACACGCTCGTCTGAATGAGGCCTATATCTGCATTTCAACCATTATTTTCACCATACTATAATAATGGATTTCCAAAAGTATAGATTAATTCACTCATTGGGATGAAATGAAATAATGGAGCAGAGTAACTACAGTTTTTTGGCAAATTTTTCACCAAAAAAACTGGCAAACATGCTTTGCATCACGTTTACCAATTACTTAACATGTTTTCTAAGCCTTTTTACGCCTCACTAAACAAGGGGACATGGCTTCTCAGGAAAGGAATCTGGCTTCATAGGAAAGGAATGTACCTTTATGCACCTTTGTGTGTCAAAAAAAAGCCAAAATCTTGATTCATTTTTGGAGAAAAACTATGCCAACTTATAGGTGGCATAAACTTAAATTAGATAACTAGATATTTTTTGACCCAGACTAATTTTTAGTGCATGGACAAAATTCTAGTGTAATTTTGACAGTAGATTTATGATACTCCAAATTTCTAAAGGTCCATGCGCCAGAATTTGTTTAATATTAAGACTGTGATTTATATTCTTAGACAGTGTAAAGTGTGATACTGTGAGTAAGTCTGCACCATCACCTGTATGTTTAAAGGGGTTTTTCGAGCATTTGATTGGTGGGGGTCCAACACCCAGGCCCCCCTTAGCTGATTAGCTGTTTGAGAAGGCACCGACACTCATAGTAGCACCGTGGCCTTCTCTCAGCTTACCCTAGGCCGCGTGATGTCATGTTCATTGGTCACATGGCCTAAGTTCAATTCCGCCCAGTTGAAGTGAATGGGGATGATCATGATACCAACTACAGCTACTATCAAAAGGACAGAAATGTGTTTGGTGAGCTGATCGTAAGTGGTCCCGCGTGTCAGACCACCACTGATCAGATACTGAAGCAATATACAACAGATAGGACATCAGTAAAAAAAAAGTCCTTTAATACAGTTCCATGTAGTTCAGTTCAATACCTCAACAGGTAATATAATATTGTAATTGAATAATACATTAGGTATAAAATATATACATATTTTCAAGGGTAATTAGCATTAATTAAATTAGCAATAATTAAGTTATATTGATGTCAACATAGGGATAGTGAATGTTTGAGTTCAATGTTGCCTGAAATAATGTAGATTCATAACCTGATGTTATATAATATACAGTACAATGTTTGTTCGTACTCTGCTGTTAATGTATATTCCATAATGCTTATATAACTTTTGAGTTGCGTAATCATGATTGCTCATATCCTGTTCACGCAAGTAGATTTATAATAAGCTTTACTATGAAGGGACAGGACAGACTGAAGACACAGTTAAAGAGGCCTTGAAATATAAATTAGTTATTTTGGGTCCATGCACATGCTACAGAAATAACCCAATTTAAGTATATGGAATGTGATTTACAATTGCAGAAATTTCTACAAGATATCTGCCATGTGTGAACATACCCTTAGGTTTCATGCACACGAACGTATTTTCTTTCCATGTCTGTTCCGTTTTTTTTATAGACAGTATGCAGAACCATTCATTTCAGCGGGTCTGCATTCCATTTCAATATATCCGTTCCACAAAAAAATAGAACATGTCCTATTTTTGCCCGCATTACGGACCAGGACAGTACTGTTCTATTAGGGGCCAGCTGTTCTGTTCCGAAAAAATACTGAATGCACTAAGACGTCATCTGTATTTTTTGCGAATCGCAATATATATACGGTTGTGTGCATGAGCCCTTAGTCTGTTGACACTTTGCTGTCCATTAGATGTCATGTATTATAGTGATGGCATATTCACTCTACTGCAGTGTCAATAAAGGCAGTGGGGTGAATTTATCATTTACTGTGGTTTTTGTGTCACCTTTCAGTCTGTCTTTGATTTTTGCTGGGTTGCCTAATTTATGAAATGCTTCACAGTAATAATGATTTTTGCACAAATGCGAGGTGGTTTACACCTATATCTTTTAAAGTACACCTGGGGCTAACTTGGAGTTACTACGCTTTTGTTACTTTTGTCAATGTTACAGAGGATGAAGGAGACTTACAATTGATCTAATCTGCAAACCTGGCCTTAATCCCAACCTGCTTTTAAAAGTGGCACTAGGTGGTGCAGGAGGCCAAAACATTCATGCAAAAAGCCAGGTGCGTTAGCACTTGCGACATTGTAACACCAGAAAACTGGCGTACCAGAGTTCGTAAATGTTCCCAGTATCCAAGAAAGTGTGTGTATTCAATATGGCTACCCCCAAGAAAGTCTTCAAGAATAATTAAAGGGGTTCTCTGGGATTTTAATATTGATGACCAATCCTCAGACCATCCAAATTTGAAAAGTGACAGAAAATGAAATTATATTTATTAGGTAGAAAGGCAAAAAATTGTGCAAACTGTGTTTAAAGAGGACCTTTCACCACTCCTGACATGCCTATTTTAATAGCTTAATGCATTCTCCATGTACTAACAATTCTGACAATTCTGGAACATCTATTCTTATGGCTCTATGTTGTACCATTCCTTTATTATTTGCACTAGAAGTTATGAATGAATTGCTATTTGCCTTCAGTAAGGGAACAGAGGGGAGGTGACCAGTTGAGGGTGTGTCCCTGCACAGACTCACTGTATCCATTCAGTGCTGCCATGTTCAGACTGTGCAGGGACACCCCCCCAACTTGTTACCCCCCCCTCTGTTCCTTTACTGAAGGCAAATAGCAATTCACATATAACTTCTAGTGCAAATAATAAAGGAATGGCACAACAAAGAGTCATAAGAATAGATGTTCCCGAATTGTTAGTACGTGGGAAATGCATGAAGATATTAAAACAGGAATGTCAGGAACGGTGAAAGGTCCTCTTTAAAATCTATATTTGCTCAAAGCAGGCATACATTTTTGACTATTAACCCTTTTTGGTCCTGGATGGCGCTCGCTCGCTCGAGCAACAGGCACCATAACTGCCAGGTCTCTGCTGTTTTACTCAGCAGACGCTTGAGTCTAATGTCTTCGATCGGTGATGATGCCAATCGCAGACATTTAACCTCGGTCAAAAGTGATCATCTAAAACCATGATAAAACCAGGAACCACACACTTCCAGGAATTTTCCTTGGCTGAGATGGAGGAAGTTGGCCCAGTTTTAAAAAAATAAAAATATGTCACAGTTATAAAAAAAAATAAAAAAAAATATATAAAAATTCTAATTATCTCCCTTTACCTAGGAAAAAAATATATATAAAAAAATCATGGGCATTGCCTGTGCTATTAAAATATAAAACATTTATACCATATGGCAAATGGCTTGGGCTACTTTCACATCAGGATCTCAAAAGTGGAGTAAAACGCTTCAGTTTTCTCCCCATTCATTGTCAACGGGTACAAAACTGAACTGAACTGAACGGAGTGCACCACAATGCATTCCGTTCCATTTTATTGCATTCCCATGCCAGACAGAAAAGCAAGCAGTGTTTTTGTGTGCGTCATGGGATACTGATGAAGATGGATTCGGCATGAAATACAATGTAAGTCAATGGTGCTAGATCTGTTTTCTCGGACCTGAAAGAAAACAGACCCAGTGCCCATTGGCTTACAATGGTCTTAGTACTGAAGTCATACACACTCCAAAATGGTATTAATGAAAACTACAGATTGCAAAAAATGAACCTTCACACAGCTCTGTAAACATAACTATAAAAAAGTGGGGGTCTGAATGTGGGGATGAAATATACAAGAAAAATTATATACATGTGGTATAGCCACATACTAACCTGGAGAATGAAGGTAACCGATCAGTTTTACCACATATCAAATGCCATAATAACAAAACCCATAAAACTGTGGCGGAATAGCATTTTTTCTTTTCCATTTCCACTGTACTTGGAACTTTTTGACTGTTTCCCACGACATTGTATGCAATAGCAAATGGTGCCATTAAAAAGTACAACTTATCCCACAAAAAACAAGCCCTCTTATGGCTAAGAGGATGGAAAAATAAAAAAGCTATGGCTCCAGGAAGGCAGAGAGTGAAAAATGAAATAGCAATAATGGAAAATTGCAGGCTCCTGAAGGTGTTAAAGGGAGTCTGTCAGCTACTTTACACATATTAAACTGCTGCCATTGCCCTATTAGCAGATAACAGTTAACAAGTTGTAGCTTTTTTTCCCTTTTCTGTGTATCCGATGTTCACAAAACAAAGTTTTGCCACAAAGTTATCTACAGACCAATAACAGTAGTTTAATATATTTAAATTAGCTGACAGGCTCCCTTTAATACAGACCCCTGACCAAACCACAAACATGAATTCAGATCCAGACCAGCCCCTAAAATTAATTTTGAACCCAAGGCAGACCCCTAAAATGAATCAAGCCCAAGACCAGACCCCAAACAAATTATCATATATTTTTACCTTATCAAATCTAGAAGATGCACCTAGATTTTAGAGGAGGAAAATAAGAAAAAAAACAAAAAACAATGTTAGTAAGACCCCAATCAGACCTCTGATCAGACCCCCAGTGTGAATGACCTCCAATCACACCTCCAGTCACACCTCAGATCAGACCCCCAACGTGAATGACCCCCAATCAGACCTTAGATCCGAGCCCCAATGTGAAAAATACCCCCATTAAGACCTCAGATCAGACCCCCAATGTAAATAACCTCCAATCAAATCTCCAATCAAACCTTAGATCAGAGCCCCAATGTGAATGACCCCCAATTAGACCTCAGATCAGAGCCCCAATGTGAAAAATGCCCCCATTCAGACCTCAGATAAGACCCCCAATGTGAATGACCTCCAATCAAACCTTTAATTAAAGCTCAGATCAGAGCCCCAAAGTTAATGACCCCCAATCAGACCTCAGATCAGAGCCCCAATGTGAAAAATACCCCCATTCAGACCTCAGATCAGATCTCCATTGTGAATGACCGCCAATCAAACCACAGATCAGCGCGTCAATGTGAATGAACCCTAATCAGATCTCAGATCAGAGCCCCAATGTGAAAAATACCTCCATTCTTACCTCAGGTCAGACCCCCAATGTGAGTGACTCCCAATCAGACCTCAGATCAGACCCCCAATGGGAATGACCCCCAATAAGACCTCAGGTGCTAAAAGTGAATAAGACCCCTCATTCACACCTCAGATCAGAACCCCATGTTAATCAGAGCTCAGACCAGGCAAAAAAACCCCTCTAATTATATCTCCTGCTCAAGACGCTGCCGCACCTGAGATCCAGCGCTCTTCCTGGTCTTTCTGCCTCACTGTGCTGTGACCTGATCTTGCACAGCGTGGAGTCAGAGAGTGCCGATGTCCTTATGCTGTGCACAGGTCACAGCATAGCGTGCAGAACCCTGCAGGAGAAGTGCTCATTAGTATTTGCCCCATAAGAAACACTTTGGGGAGAAAAAAGTCTTATAGGGCAAAAATATGGTATTTATCAGTTAAATACCTGAAATACATGATACCTTAAATGACAAAACATGCTTGGTGCGCTAAGGTGTAATTTTTGAAAATAAAAATGCAATGTTAAAAATATGAAATAATAGTTGGATATAAATATATGCTAAGTGCTCAATTCCAGTGTGGGAATACTGTCACTGTTTGATCACCTCTGTGTGTAGATATGTTATGTTTAGAGATGAGCGAACATGCTCGTCTGAGCTTGATGCTCGTTCGAGCATTAGGGTATTCGCATATGCTCGCTACTCGGACGACCATATCGCGATCCTCGAGGAAATGGCAACTTCATGCATGTTAGGCGCCTTTTTTCAGCCAATCAACATGCAGGAGAGTCTTTGGTACCTCCTAGCATCACGTGGTGCCCCTACAAGTCGATAGCAGGGATTGGCTGGTCAGATCAGATGACCTGGGAATATAAGAATCTGGTCCCGCGCTGCTCGCATCATACGCCGTCTTCATGAGATTAGGGATAGAGCTGCTGTCTGTCAGGGAGAGTGTTAGGGCCTGAATTTAGATGTTGGTTAGGCAGGAATCACCCACAAAGAACCCAACAGCCCTTCTAAGGGCTACAAGCACCTTTTTTTTTGGTCTCCTCCAGGCTGCTGGCTGGGACTTGTAGTGCAGCTACCGCCATCTTGGCTGCACACTGTACACAGTACACAGTGACTGGTGGCAGAAGGGACAGAACGTGGTCCACACAGACCCAAAATAAATTGCCCAAACTACTCATTTTTGCTGCTGCTGTACCTTGGCTTGCTCAGCTCAGTAGCGTCAGTCTAGGGAATATGTTTTTCTGTCATTTCTATACACTACAGTCCAGTGAACAATTATGTAGTGTACTGTACAGTAGCGTCAGTCTAGGGAATACGTTTTTCTGTCATTTCTATACACTACAGTCCAGTGAACAATTATGTAGTGTACTGTACAGTAGCGTCAGTCTAGGGAATACGTTTTTCTGTCATTTCTATACACTACAGTCCAGTGAACAATTATGTAGTGTGCTGTACAGTAGCATCAGTCTATAAAATACGTATTTTCTTTCAGTTATATGTACTACAGTCCAGTGAAAAATGTAGTGGTTTGTGGTAAAATAGCCGCCATTTAAAGACTATGTTTTTTTCTCATTTCTATACACTACAGTCCTGTGAACAATTATGTAGTGTACTGTACAGTAGCGTCAGTCTAGGGAATACGTTTTTCTGTCATTTCTATACACTACAGTCCAGTGAACAATTATGTAGTGTACTGTACAGTAGCATCAGTCTAGGGAATACGTTTTTCTGTCATTTCTATACACTACAGTCCAGTGAACAATTATGTAGTGTACTGTACAGTAGCGTCAGTCTAGGGAATACGTTTTTCTGTCATTTCTATAGACTACAGTCCAGTGAACAATTATATAGTGTACTGTACAGTAGCGTCAGTCTAGGGAATACGTTTTTCTGTCATTTCTATACACTACAGTCCAGTGAACAATTATGTAGTGTACTGTACAGTAGCGTCAGTCTAGGGAATACGTTTTTCTGTCATTTCTATACACTACAGTCCAGTGAACAATTATATAGTGTACTGTACAGTAGCGTCAGTCTAGGGCAGTGATGGCTAACCTTGGCACTCCAGCTGTGGTAAAACTACAACTCCCAAGATGCCCCCCTTGCTTGACTGCTCTCAGAACTCAACAGAAATAAATGGAGCATGCTGGGAGTCGTAGTTTCACCACAGCTGGAGTGCCGAGGTTAGCCATCACTGGTCTAGGGAATACGTTTTTCTGTCATTTCTATACACTACAGTCCAGTGAACAATTATGTAGTGTGCTGTACAGTAGTGTCAGTCTAGAAAATACGTATTTTCTTTCAGTTTTATGTACTACAGTCCAGTGAAAAATGTAGTGGTTTGCGGTAAAATAGCCACAATTTAAAGACTACGTTTTTTTCTCATTTATATATACTACAGTCCAGTGAACAATTCTGTAGTGTGCTGTACAGCAGTGTCAGTCTATAAAATATGTATTTTCTCAGTTATATGTACTACAGTTCAGTGAAAAATGGAGTGGTTTGCGGTAAATTAGCCGCAGTCTAAAAATTCCTTTTTTTCTCTCAGTTATATATACTACAGTGCAGTGAACAATTCTGTCGTGTGCGGTATAGTAGCCGCACTCTAGTGTTGACACCAACAAGTGACCAAGTTAGTTGAGGTAGCAGGTGAAGCACATAAAATTTTACACTGATACAGCATGGCGGTTAACCCAGAGTGACCAAGTTACACTCAGGTAGCAGGTGAAGCACATAAAATTTTACACTGACACAGCATGGCGGTGAACCCAGAGTGACCAAGTTACACTCAGGTAGCAGGTGAAGCACATAAAATTTTACACTGATACAGCATGGCGGTGACACCAACAATGCCTTGGTCAGACTGAGATTGCAGTCAAATGGCTGTAGGTGAGCCTCCCAAAAAAATTTTTTGGAGTGTATGTAGTTGACCCTCCTGTAAAATTGTTTTGGAGTGTCTGTAGTTGACCCTCCTATAAAATTGTTTTTGAGTGTCTGTAGTTGACGCTCCTAAAAAATTTATTGGAGAGAGGGCCTGTAGTTGGCCCTCCGTAAACATTGTTTGTAAAGAGCGCCAGTTGGCCCTCAAAAACATTGCCTGTTGGCTCAGCGTTTGTGTACGAAGAGGAGGAGGAGGAGGAGAGGAGAGGATACATAAAGAATCTTCATGTTGAGCAGGTTTCCCCCGGTGGAGATTTGCATTCCGGTGAAATCCAGGCTTTATTCATTTCAATAATCGTCAGCCTGTCAGCGCTGTCAGTTGAAAGGCGTGTACGCTTATCAGTGATGATGCCACCAACTGCACTGAAAACCCGCTCTGACAACACGCTAGCGGCAGGGCAGGCCAACACCTCCAAGGCGTACAGCGCCAGTTGTCGTGTCCAGCTTTGCAACCCAGTAGTTGTATGGAGCAGAGTGATCACGCAGGACGTTGGTATGGTCAGCTAGGTACTCCCTCACCATCTTTCTAAACAGCTCCCCACCTACTGGGGGACGGGTGACATAGTCTTGCTGGGGTGCCATAAAACTGGCAAAGGCCTTGGAGAGTGTTCCCCTGCCAGTGCTTGACAAGCTGCCTTCTCCCCTCCTCTCCCCCGCTAGTTGGCCCACAGAACTACGTCCTCTGCCACTAGCGGTGTCAAATGGGAAGGATAGTTTCAGCTTGTGCACCAGGGCCTGTTGATATTGATTCACTCTCATACTCCTCTCCTCTACAGGAATGAGAGTGGAAAAGTTCTGCTTGTACCGGGGGTCCAGGAGGATGAACACCCAGTAATTGGTGTTGGCAAAAATGTGAGGGCCACGGGAAAGGCAGCCTAACATGAAGTCAGCCATGTGCGCAAGAGTGCCAACATGCAAGAATTCCCTTTCCTCAATAGGCTGACTCTCCATTTCCTCCTCCTCCAACTCCTCCTCTTCAGCCCATACACACTCAACAGATAAGAAGGAATGAGCATAGGTACCCTCTTCAGTCTTGCCAACAGTCTCCTTCTCTTCCTCCTCTTCCTCCTCTTCCTCCTCTTCCTCCTCATCCTCCTCCAATATGCGCTGAGAAACAGACCTGAGGGTGCTCTGGCTATCAAGCAACGTATCTTCTTCCCCCATCTCCTGTGACAAGCGCAAAGCCTCTGACTTCATGCTGAGCAGTGACTTTTTCAGCAGACAAAGCAGCGGGATGGTGACGCTGATAATGGCGGCACGCCGCTGACCATCTGTGTTGACTCCTCAAAGTGGCTTAACACCTGACAGATATCAGACATCCACGTCCACTCCTCATTGTAGACTTGAGGAAGCTGACTAACCTGACTACCAGTTCTCGTGGAAGTTGTCATCTGGCAGTCTACAATCGCTATGCGCTGCTGGTAAACCCTGGCTAACATGTGTAATGTGGAATTCCATTGTGTGGGCATGTCGCACAACAGTCGGTGAGCTGTCAGTTGTAATCGCCGTTGCACTGCCCTGAGACTGGCAGCATCTGTGGTTGACTTGCGGAAATGCGCACAGATGCGTCACACCTTGGTGAGCAAATCAGACATATTGAGGTAGGTCTTGAGGAACCGCTGAACCACAAGTTTGAACACGTGGGCCAGGCAGGTTTTATATGCAGTGTTTATGTGGGTTGTTATTACTTTGGGAAATAGTATTGGTGTATAATGGCACATGTGTTAGTCTGCCGAGTTGCAGAGCCACCACCAGGTTACGCCCGTTGTCACACACAACCATGCCTGGTTTCAGTTTCAGCAGCGCCAGCCAAAGATCGGTCTGCGCCGTGATGCCCTGTAACAGCCCTTGGGCGGTGTGCCTCTTGTCACCTAAACTCAGCTGTTTCAGCACCGCCTGTTGGCGCTTATCCACAGCAGTGCTGCTGCGCCTAGAGCTACCGACTGAAGGCGCCGTGCTCACAGATTGTATTTGAGAGTAGGAGGAGGAGGGGTTGGAGGAAGAGGCATAATAAGTCTGAGAAACCGTGACCGAGGTAGGCCCTGCAATCCTTGGTGTGGGCATTACATGAGCAACCCCAGGGTCAGACTCGGTCCCAGCCTCCACCAAGTTAACCCAATGTGCCGTCAGGGAGATATAGTGTCACTGCTCGCCAGCACTTGTCCATGTGTCCATGGTTAGGTGGACCTTCTCAGTAACCGCGTTGGTCAGGGCACGGATGATGTTCTCTGACACGTGGTGGTGTAGGGCTTGGACGGCACATCGTGAAAAATAGTGGCGACTGGGGACAAAGTACCCAGGGACAGCTACCGCCATCAGGTTGCGGAAAGCCTCAATCTATACCAGTCTATAGCGCAGCATCTCCAGGCTCAGCAGTTTGAAAATGTGGATGTTTAGGGCTTGTGCATTTGGGTGGGTGGAATTGTATTCACGTTTGCGCTTGCGCTCCAATGTCTGATGCAAAGACAGCTGAATGCTGCGCTGGGACACATTGGTGTAGGGTGTGGAGGATCGTGGAGGTGAAGGGGTGGTTGTAGGGCGGGAGGTGCTCGTGCCGGGGTCCTGGGCGGGGGGTTGACTCGCAAAGCCAGCATGTGACACAGGGGAAGGAGCAGTGGTGTGATCCGCAGGAGGTGAACGGTCTTGGTTCATTTGAGTCGTGTGCCTGCGCATGCTGGTAGTGGTTAGGCTGGTAGTGGTGCCTCCCCTGATGATCCTGGTGTGGCACAAGTTGCACACCACGGTCCGTCGGTCATCCTCACTTTCTTTAAAGAACCTCCAGACTTGCGAACATCTAGGCCTCGGCACAGGAGCTTCACTCCGTGAAACAGTTGCTGATCTACTTGCTCTGGCCCTGCTTCTTCCTCTGGCCACCCCACTGCCTCTTCCAACCTGTTCTGGTGCTGCACTTGCCTCCCCCTCAGAAGCACTGTCTTGACTAGACTTACCAACCCAGCTCTGGTCAGTCATCTCATCATCCACCTGCTCTTCCTCCGATTCCTCACTCTGCTTACTGCCCTGACAACAACGTCAATGTCTGACAACCGTGTCTCATCATCATCCGACACCTCTTGACGCACTACGTGCACTAAGTCCACACTCTCATCACCCACAGACTGTGAAAGTTCTAAATTTTGGGCATTGGGACAGAGCAACTGCTCAGGTTGCTGTTGAACAGTGGTTTGTGTCTCTGGGTAGGGTCCTGAAAAGAGTTCCTGTGAGTATGCCGGATCTGAGTCCATATTTTCCATGGGGGGGGGCATTCTGGGGGGAAGGAGGTTGAGCTGGAGGAGCCAGAGGTCTACTCCCTTGGCTAAAGTGGGTGGACTGTGTGGAAGACTGGGTGGTGGATAAATTACTGGACACATTATCCGCTATCCACGTCATCACCTGTTCGCACTGTTGTGGTTTCAATAGTGGTGTACCACGTTACCTTGTAAGTTGCGAGATGAAGCTAGGGAGCGAAACTCTGCGGCGTTCCACTGCTCCCTCATCAGTAGGTACTGTGTCACCCTGCCCAGGACCACGGCCTCTGCCCCCCTACATCACTTGGGCGCCCACGTCCTCGACCCTTAGCCCTTGGGTTCAACATTTTGTGTAATCACTAAACTGTCGAATTAATATTTGAGGCCAAAAACGTATTCTCTAGACTGCGGATAGTGTACCACACACCACAGAATTTTTCACTGGACTGTAGGATATATGAATGAGACAAAAAATGTATATTTTCTAGACTCCGGCTAGTGTGCAGCACATGACAGAATTTGTACTGCACTGTAGGATATATAACTGAGAGAAAAAACGTATACCCTAGACTGACGCTACTGTACAGCACACAACATAATTGTTCACTGGACTGTAATATATATAACTGAGAGAAAAAACATATTCCCTAGACTGCACTACAGATCTCAGCAAGCCAAGGTACAGCAGCAGCAAAAATGAGTACTAAGAGGACTTTGGGCAATTTCTTTTGGGTCTGTGTGGACCACGTGCTGTCCCTTCTGCCACCAGTCGCTGGGCACAGCGTGCAGCCAAGATGGCGGTAGCTGAACTACAAGTCCCAGCCAGCAGCCAAGAGGAGGACAAAAAAAAGGTCGTTGTAGCCCTTAGAAGGACCGTTGGGTTCTTTGTGGATGATTCCTGCCTAACCACATTCTAATTTCACGCCCTAACAGTGTACAGCCAAGATGGCGGTAGCTGCACTACAAGTCCCAACCAGCAGCCAGGAGGAGACCAAAAAAAAAAAAGGTGCTTGTAGCCCTTAGAAGGGCTGTTGGGTTCTTTGTGGGTGATTCCTGCCTAACCAACATCTAAATTGAGGCCCTAACACTCTCCCTGACAGACAACAGCTCTATCCCTAATCTCATGCAGCAGCCAGGAGGAGCAAAAAAAAGGTGCTCGTAGCCCTTAGAAGGGCTGTTGGGTTCTTTGTGGGTGATTCCTGCCTAACCAAAATCTAAATTGAGGCCCTAACACTCTCCCTGACAGACAGCAGCTCTATCCCTAATCTCATGCAGGCGGCGTCTGACGTTCACCGCCATTCCGTGTCAGGGTAAAATTTTAAGTGCTTCACCTGCTATCTCAGTCTCACTTGGTCACTCTGGGTTCACCGCCATGCTGTGTCAGGGTAAATTTTTGGGTGGTTCACCTGCTACCTCAATCTAACTTGGTCACCCAGCTGTCACCACGCTGTGTCAGGCTTATGCCTGCGTCGTGGGGTGGGGGATAGGACAGCAGTGCCAGCATGGGCAGTGGTGTCACCCGCAGGCAGTGATAGACCTTCGTTGCACCTAGTTGGGTGCTTTACTAACATGTGATGGGCATGTGCCTTGCCCATCTTGGTCTGGGTCAGCACAATTGTCTTGAGGGTCACCACCAGGCTGTTGCCCAGAATTTGGCATAATGGTACGATTAGGCAGCCTCAGAGGCATCCATGCATGCTGCCCCTGCTGTTTCCTGTTTATTTCTGTGGTGTGGTTTTCTGAGGTTTCCAGGTTTTCACGCAACCTTCCCTGTGCAGAGCTTTGGTCCCCTGCAAAAAATGCTCGAGTCTCCCATTGACTTCAATGGGGTTCGTTATTCGAAACGAGCACCCGAGCATGGGGAAAAATTCGACTCGAATAACGAGCACCCGAGCATTTTAGTGCTCGCTCATCTCTAGTTATGTTGAAATAAGAATGATAACCTGTAAATCTGGCAACGGACGCTGATGTGCAGCAAACAGAAAATGAAATGTAATACATTTTAACTGAAAAATCATATCCAGTGAAACAGGAAGTGAGATATATAAACCCAATATAACTGAACAGGCAATGAGTGATAATGATGAGGAAGTCCCTAATGAGTTTGTTGTTCCCATACACATAGCAGAAAGACAGAATAAATATTTATACGGCTGCCATTAACTCTCACAGAAAAAACATATACTACTATATATTTCTCGTAGGAGGAATTATGTAACAAAGGCTTTTCACCAGGCGCGTCACCTGTATTTATACTATGATTAAACATTTTCACTATGAGTACTCTGATGCTAATACATGCCTCTTCTTGAATAGCCAGGAAAATACTCAGATCCTCACATTTGTGTTGAAATATATAAGAACAAAATGACGTTCAATTTTTTAAAAAACTTTTTGGTGTATTTATTTTGAAAAAAGAATTAATAAGAATTAATCAGTCCATCATGCATGGTAGAATAAAAATGAAGGTGCACATATTCATAGTTAGAGGTAAAGTCACACAGGCATAGCAGCATTCTTTAAACTGTGCATAATCTATATACAAACTAATACCTTATCTAATATACCAGAGGTTCTTTTTTTTATCAAGAAGTATCTGGGCCCATCCACCAGCAGTAAGGTGACCACAATACAGATGGGTACCTAACTCTAAACTTATTTCTATGCTGATCATTGGCATCTACTTTCAAGAGGAGCTGAACCCATAAAAACACCAATTTCTATCATTATTACCTCTGATGGTGACCAGACATTTACCAGATGGCCCAGATACTGTATATCCAAAAAATATATCTGCTAAGAACCCCTGATTGTATATTAGATGAGTTATCAGTGTATATATGTAGATCATGCATAATTTTTTTTTAAAGAAGGTTAGGCTTGTGTGATGTTTCCTTTATTATTTATATTGGACTAACCAAGGCATATATTAGATGCATGTTCTAAAAAGAAAGGTCCAGATTTACAAATGTGTCTGGGCCAAAAATGTATCCAAAAAAGTGGTATAAATTTTCATCAATTTGGTGCATCTCTGTAAGGGGGCGGGACCTAGTGGAAAGGGATTTGGCAGAATTTGCCACAATTTTGACATAAAAATCTCTATGAAAATAAGCCAACCGATAGTTGCTATACAGTCAGAGAAAAGTGTCTATCTCTGCATTATTTATCCCAAGACCCTGTGATAAATCTGGTGCAGGTACAGAAAGGCTGTCTAAGCCTACGACATTTTTAAGATTAATAAATCTCAGCCAAAATGTATAGAGTATGAATATTTTTATGTGGCTATTTATATCAGAAAATATCCTCTAAAACATGCTATAAAAATATAATAACTAGCTGATAGTTCTGCATATTTTTATTTGTGCAGTGAGTTACTGACTTTACTGTTTAATGCATAAGAGAAATTTGAGTTATTTATGTGAAATACTGGTGATGGGCTTTGTTATTGAGTCTCTCATGCCCTATGTTTGTGCTTGTACGGCTATGTAGAAAATCCTTAAACTCGAATATGATGCAAAAGGAAAAAAAAAAAAAAATTATATATGTATATATATATATATATATATATATATATATATATATATATATATATACTTTATATTATTTACTAAATATATTTATAATTATAATTAATAATAATTTATATTTTTATATATTTACTAAATATCTATCTTTCCAGGAACCCATTAATCACTATATGTTATTAGATCATGTCAAGCCAAAATATGGATTGAAGAGAGGCCATAATGGAGTAAATGATGAAATGTTATTTAGGTATTGCTCATTTATCTTGCTCTGTAATGAAACCCAGAATGACCAAATGACTATTTAGTTACACCATATGTATGGCTAGATTTTACTATAAGCAAAGCCAGTATATCTACTTAAAGGGATTGCCTTATGAAGACAACCCATTACCTTTTGTCCTATTAGGCTACCATAGAAGGTGTTCCACTGTTTGGGACCTCCATCTGTGAGCCAGCAGAGAAAGCCACTGATGCTGTGCATACATTGTTATGTGGAACACAGGGTTACAGCCAAATCTGCAGATCCCATGCTGACATTTTCCTGGTCACAGATCTCTATTTAGCTTTGGTGATGATGTGGCAACACTTAACTATTGCAGTCAATCGCTAGTTGTAACAGTGGCATGATGACAACATTGATGTGACCAGTGATTGACAGCAGAGGTCACATTTTAGGTGGACACAGCATTGCCGCAACCAGGTAAACGAAAGACATATGGTCGAACAGGTAAACATAAGTGTTTGATTGTAAGCTGAGTGTTTGCTAAAATAAAAATCAAGGGATTGAGCTTGTCCAACATCAGAAAAAAATGGGTCAGGGGTGTGTGTGTGGGGGGTATTGAATAAAGTAATAATGCAGCCAATCACATTCTCAGCATAGAGACAGCTGAGGCCAGCTCCGTGTGCCAACGTGATGTCCAGCAGAAAGGGCAGCACCAGAGTGGTGGCACTTGAGGGACGGCGTAAATGAAGGTCCGTTTAGTAATTTGTACACTTTTTCCCATTGGCCTGTTTTCGTTGATTCTGGACAGCCCATTTAAGGCAGTGTATCAGAACCAGTGGGTCAGGAGCCACATTTGATCCTCTGGACTCCTGTTTGTGGCTCTCAAGCTGTTGTCAGCTCCATATTGCATTAGTGCACTACTCACACCAAGTAGGTCCTACTAAAACAAAGTCAAAACCATTTCTTTGGCAGTCAGGGACATTCCTAAGAGCTAAAATGTTATAAAGAATTTCCGCAGGACTCTCTTCTCTGTTCAACAATAGGCTGTTGTCAGGAAGGAACGGTTTGTTCCTCATATTTGCCTGTCAATAAACCTGTGTAAAATGGCCTTTGAAGAAGGATTATCAAAAGACATGTTCTTCCATTCCTGCTGTACTGAAATTGCCTGGAAGGTGTTGGCCTCTACCAGTGAACCGGTTACTACAACACAGAGGGCAAATGTTTTCTTGTACATTGCAATTTGATCAGTGAAGGAAATCAAATATTCCAGCTTTGAGATATTCTCTTTATTATCATGGTGCCCCCTGGCATTCAATATGAATAATGAATAGTAATGTGTGCATCCACCTACTGAGCCGGATGAACGTGGTCGCACATGTTCAGTTTTACCCTTCAACTGCCACTAGCTACTGTATATCTATTGTTGAAGCTGTCACAGTTACAGGGAGAGAGCTGCAGCAGAAAGACATACCTCTGAGAAAGGGAATCCCCCCTGACCTATGACAGGGAGAGAGCTGCTGCAGAAGGACACACTTCGTAAACTCCCTGGGAAAAGAGAATACCATGAACTGCCAGCCAAATAGAATTTAGCAGAGCAGCTGGAGCACTAAACAGCTCTAAATTCCTGTAAAGTACAGGGCTGGTTTTAGCTTCTTTAGAAAGAAATTGTGATGTACTATATGATGTCTGAGTTTTTTTGTATCATCCTAACCCGTTTGCTGTCAACATTTGTTGGAAAGGATGCCAGGCTTTTTGATCAAAGTGTTAAATAGCTTTATGAACATTGCTTTTGGCTTATGGAAGATTGGAAAAATGTGGGAACTTCTTGTTTTGTGGATATTTTGGCTTGCTTTCAGTCAGTCTTGATTGCATGTCATGCCCCATACTTCCTTACTTGTGAAGTCAGCGGTATTTACTAGAAGTAGCAGAAGGTACAGATTAGAGTTTAGCAAAGCGAGCTTCGGATGTTTCATCCGAAGTCACTTCATTCAAAACTTCGGAATAATACTGTACGGACATCGTTCTCCATACAGTATTAGACTACATGGGCTCCAATGAGCCGAAGTCAGTTATTCACAAAGTCGGCATGACTTAGTTGAATAACTTTGGTAATTGATTTTTAAAGTGGAAAACCACTTTAAAACTTGAAACCGAATTTGGCCTTGCTTCCGAGGTACTAGTAACTGAAGCCGAGTTCGGATTCAAATTTTTTTCCAACATTGCGAATAACTTACTTTGGTTCATCGAAGCCAATACATTCTAATACTGTACATAGACGGATTTCTCTGGGGAGTACACTTTCTCGTTACAGAGAGTGCCTAGTATATGTAGTGTGTGTACAGAGTATTGTAGGCCAGGCAAAGCTCTTCTGGGTTTCTGGGAACGATATTCAGATTAACTTTAGGCTTCGGTCAACACTAGTACAGATGTATACCTTTCTTTTGCTCAAATTTGATTAAGGGCTTAAACTTCTCACAAAGCAAATTCAATACAATATTGCAACATGTTAGCCAAACGCTTGACAGGTTGTGAATCACATCGAAGCCACTAGGTGGCCACACATATAGCGTAGACATCTTGTGACAGAGCATCACAAAATCATTAAGTGTAAATGGTATAGTGGCTCACCACCTATTGAGACAATGGATGAAGGGGTGCACTATCCCTGGCTCACCCGTTGCCGTGTTTTTACAGTACTGGGTAGAAATAGATTCCTTTATGATAGGCACACCCACATATGGAAGAGTCAAATGGATAAAGTATTAAAAGTAGTAATTTATTGTATGACAAAAAGTTAAAAAGTGTATTGATAGGATATATTAAAATTAGAGATGAGCGAATCATCCAAAATTCGCTTTGCCGAATATTCGCTGAATTTCTGACAAGATTCACACTTAAACGAATTTATTTGGTCGAATCTACGTTCAAAAAAACAATCGTTGTTTTGTGAACATTCCTGCACAAATTGCGAACATACAGTAAGTGCAGTTAAAAGTTCGTAATACGTAAGCATTAACGTACAAAAGTGCGTACGAATCCTTAGCGTACTATTGACTCGTGAATGTGTTATACGCGCGAGGCTAGGCCGCGGCGTACAGTCTTTAGAGGCAGTCCATATGAGGTAGAAAAATAAGGTGCTCACTGCTAGCTATCCATAATAGTGCATAATTTACTAAAAACACCGTACAATAAGTGCATAATAGGACACATACATTGCAGTACCTGAAAAAGAATACACACAATGGGCTAAAGTGCTGAACCAGTAAAAACAGTGTAGCTAACATACAGCAAAGACATAAGTATGCAAACATTTTAGTGCAATCAATTTCACATTTGCAAGCATAAAAGGCTCAGATATATGTTTGAGTCTCTCCTTATGGCTCCTAGTTGGCATGATAAAACACAGTCTGGAACACATAGTCCAAAATTCAATTGTAATCCACTTGAGGTAATATTGTAATCCAAAAAAGTAACCTGTAATCCGCATGGATAATAGAGAATAGCAGCAAATTGAGAACCCTTTTTCCAAAGGGGACTCCTAAATAACCTGAGAAGGGGGAAAAAAAGGAAAATAGACATGCTTAGACGCAACTGGGACTTTTCTGCAGAATGGGGGGAGTCCTGACATCAATGTCCATCTGTGTGAGAGTCAAACGGGGGCAATACAAACAAATATACATAAAAAGTGCCAACTAGCTCTCAACCGTCAGGTGCAGTCCATGATGTGGCTCCCATAGGTCCTCCATAGGTGTCCTTCACTCAGCCAGAAGTTGGGTTCCTCAGATGAGGGACCTGAAGTCCTACTCGCTTGAACTGCTGATGAATGACATCAGAGAACGCTCCTGCCTCTTATAAGCCATGCTCAATGCTGTAGTAGAACTCCAGTGCCTTGACCGGGTCTGGGTGGTGGTCACGCTGGTGAGCGCTGCAGCCATTTGCGCTTTCCCGGATCCTCCTGCTGGGACAGCAGGGGTAAGGTCTTCCGGCTGCAGCGGTTCCGGCAAGGTTGCATCCAGGGAAGTAGCCCCAGCTTCCCTGGCTGCTGCTGGCTTCATCTTCCATGGCAGCTGGTATTGTGGATCACCGTGGATTGGAAGGTAAACGATGAAGTTATCAGCTGACCCAGCTGAAAGGACTGTGGTGGTGGTGGTGCTGGTAGTCCAGGAATTAGAGGCTCTGGCTGTGGCTTTTCCCTGAACTGGAGGACGCCAACTGGGGACTCCTGAAGGCAGCGCAAGCATCCTGGTGGTTCATCCGGCCACACTTCAGGTTCTGTTGTACGTACCAGGAGCTTAGAAAGGAGGGTAACCACGGTCGCAAAGGGGCCTTTCAGGGACACCATGGGGATGTACTCCACCTGATCCCCCATGTACAGGCTGCAATGAGGTTGTGGCAAGTACGGCTGTTTCACCGACCTGCAGCCCACAAAATACACCTTTCCGTCCTCATCGTCCTGCAGGAAGCCAGACCCTCTCTCAACGGAAAACCACAGGACCGGTCCCTTTCGGCGTTCCAATGCAGGATCTCCCGGCCTAGGGTGGTCCAGTACCTGGATGACCCAGTCCTCCATGGCATTTTTATAGTACCAGAGGGTCTGCGCATGGGCCGTCACCGATGGTGGCACAATCGGGTTCTGCCTTATGGAAGGTGTTGTCATGGATCGGCTCCAGCCGCCTCCGCCACACGAGCCACAGCAGATGCTCCAGCCACACCAGCCACAGCAGATGCACCAGCCGCTTGATGACGAAGAACCGCCTCACAATGTGCAGCTAACTCCGCAGGCGGTAAGGAGAATAAGGGCACGTTTCGTACGTATCATTAACGTTCAAAATTTAGCGAAGATTTACGAGTAATACGAAGCGAATCCAAAAAATATGATATGAATATATGATATCGATATGAATCTACGAAGCGGTGAATAGATTGACTCATCTCTAATTAAAATGTCCAGGAGATTGTGTCTATAAAAATCATAAATAGGAACATAAAAACATATAAACTTATTTGGTGCTGATGTGATGGATATATTGATATAGATGTGCATTGATCCGTATAATCTTATACAAAATGTATATGTTGTAAATATTAAAAATATTATGTACAACAGCGACAGATAGTTGACCAAGTGAGCATTATAGATAGTATAGGTAGGTACTACAAAATACCCAATGTCAATGTAATCCTTTTTGAAACAATCAAAAGTCAATATAATCCTTTTTGAGGCAATCGAAAGTCAATGGATAAAATAAGACTTATTTTCAAATATATTTTCAAATATGTTACTCTTTAGTAGTACATTACCCCTCCTGGGTTTAGTGCTCTGTGTCACTCTCGCTCGCTGTGGCTTTAGTCCCGATCTTTCCTCCAGCAGTCTGTATCCCACGCGCCTGAGTAGCGCGCCTTATTCGGCGTCTCACGTGGGAGGTGTATTCTGTATTGGGGAGCGAGCCTTCGGGTTATCTGATCCACTTTGTTTCACCAGCGGCTTGTATATTGTTTAGTGTAGTCCTGGTTTTGTATTCTTTAGTACAGTCCTGTAGGCTTTGTCTCAGTGTCCCAAAGAAATGCAATGTCCAGAATATAAGTTATATCGGAGAAATGGGTTAAATGTCCAAATAATGAAGAAATAAAGATTATGAAAAATAAAAAAATTAAAAAGGTAAAAAAGAATTATTATATCCAAAAGGTGATAAATTTCCACTTATATATTATTGGAGCTGCCACTTGTTAACCCAGACGCATTTTGGGGTATTCTCCCCTTTACTCAGTGGTTTGCAGCTCTCAATTAGATCACATCTTTTTATAGAGCATGTGGGTTGGGTTTTGGTATGTGGCAGTTCTCCAGAAGATCTGGTGTTGAATCTGGATTTGTTAGTGGGAATATATCATGCTTTTATTTGTTCTTTTATTGTCATCCTAAAGAGGTATTCGCATATAGTGTTCAGAGGATTATTTTTTATAATCTTTATTTCTTCATTATTTGGACATTTAACCCATTTCTCCAATATAACTTATATTCTGGACATTGCATTTCTTTGGGACACTGAAACAAAGCCTACAGAACTGTACTAAAGAATACAAAACCATGATTAGGCCTCATGCACACGAACGTATTTTGTTTCCGCGTCCGTTCCGTTTTTTTTGCGGATAGATGCGGACCCATTCATTTCAATAGGTCAGCAAAAAATGCGGACAGCACACCGTGTGCTATCCGCATCAGTATGTCCGTTCCGTAGCTCCGCAAAAAAAATAGAACATGTCCTATTCTTGTCCATTTTGCGGACAAGGATAGGCATTGTTACAATGGATCCGCAACAAAAAAAACGGAAACACGGATGCCATACGGATGTCATCAGATTTTTTTGCGGACCGCAAAACACATACGGTCGTGTGCATGTAGCCTTAGACTAATCAATATACAAGCCGCTGGCGAAACAAAGCGGATCAGATAACCCGAAGGCACGCTCCCCAATACAGAATACAGCTCCCACGTGGGACACCACGTGGGATGCCAAATAAGGCGCCCTCCTCTCCCAACCTGGCGCTGGTGCACCAAGGCAAATATTGACACGCCCCCCCTATCCCAAATTCTCAACCTAACCCCTTCTCTCCAGTCCTACTGTTAAAGGGGTTGTCCTCTTTTTACTACTGATCACCTATCCTTAGGATAGGTAATCAATATCAGATCGGCTGGGGTCCTCCGGCACCCCGACGATCAGCTGTTTAAAGAGAGGGCATTGCTCATATGACAGCTGCTTTCTCTGCTCTGTTCACTTGCTCGTTGTAGCATTTGCAGTGATGAGCAGTAAACAGAGCAGAGAAGGCAGCGCTCGTACAAAAAGAAAAGACAACCGCTTTAAAGACATACTTGGAAAACATTACATACAGTTCTACAGAACATACAGGGTCATACAGAGGAGACAAAACCCACCGTGGGGAGTGGGCGCAGAGAAGACAAAACCCACTGTGGGGAGTGGGCGCAGAGAGGCCAAAACCCACCGTGTGGAGGGGGCGCAGAGGAGGCAAAACCCGCCTTGTGGAGAGGACGCAGAGGAGGCAAAACCCGCCCTGTGGAAGGGGGCACAGAGAAGGCAAAACCCACCCTGTGGAGTGGCGCAGAGGAGGCAAAATGCATCGTGTGGAGGGGGCACGGAGGATACAAAACCCACCGTGTGGAGGGGGCACAGAGGAGGCAAAACCTGCCCTGTGGAGGGGGCGCAGAGGAGGCAAAACCCGCCCTGTGGAGGGGGCAAAGAGGAGGCAAAACGCATCATGTGGAGGTGGCACAGAGGAAGCAAAACCCACCGTGTGGAGGGGCGGGGAGGAAACAAAACCCACCGTGTGGAGGGGGCACAGAGGAGGCAAAACCCGCCCTGTGGAGGGGAGCGCAGAGGAGACAAAACCCACCGTGTGGAGGGTGCAAAGAGGCAAAACGCATCGTGTGGAGGGGGCAAAGAGGAGGCAAAATTCACCGTGTGGAGGGGGCACAGAGGAGGCAAAACAGAGGAGACAAAACCCACCGTGTGGAGGGGGCGCAGAGGAGACAAAACCTACCGTGTGGAGGGGGCGCAGAGGAGACAAAACCCACTGTGTGGAGGGGGCAAAGAGGAGACAAAGCGCACCGTGTGGAGGGGGCACAGAGGAGACAAAACCCACCATGTGGAGGGGGAGCAGAGGAGACAAAACCCACCTTTTAGAGGGGGTAAAGGGGGGCAAAGCAAACCGTGTGGAGGGGGCACAGAAGAGGCAAAACCCGCCCTGTGGAGGGGGCGCAGAGGAGGCAAAATGCATCATGTGGAGGGGGCACAGAGGAAGCAAAACCCACCGTGTGGAGGGGGCGCGGAGGAAACAACCCACCTTGTGGAGGGGGCACAGAGGAGGCAAAACCCGCCCTGTTGAAAGGTCACAGAGGAGACAATACCCACCGTGTGGAGGGGGCACAGAGGAGGCAAAACGCATTGTGTAGAGGGGGCAAAGAGGAGGCAAAATGCACCGTGTGCAAGGGGCAAAGAGAAGGCAAAACGCACCGTGTGGAGGGGGCACAGAGGAGACAAAACCCACCGTGTGGAGGGGATGCAGAGGAGACAAAACCCACCGTGTGGGGGGGGGGAGCAGAGGAGACAAAACCCACCTTGTAGAGGGGGAAAAGAGGAGGCAAAGCGCACCGTGTGGAGGGGGCACAGAGGAGTCAAAACCCGCCCTGTGGAGGAGGCACAGAGTAGGCAAAATGCATCATGTGGAGGGGGCACAGAGGAAGCAAAACCCATCGTGTGGAGGGGGCACAGAGGAAGCAAAACCCACCGTGTGGAGGGGGCAAAGAGGAGGCAAAATGCATCGTGTGGAGGGGGCAAAGAGGAGGCAAAATGCACCGTGTGGAGGGGGCACATAGGAGACAAAACCACAGTATGGAGGGAGCACAGAGGAGGCAAAACCACAGTATGGAGGGGGCACAGAGGAGGCAAAACGCACTATGTGGAGAGGGCACAGAGGAGGCAAAATCTACAGTTGAGGTAGCACTAAAGAGTTAAAAATAAGAGGGCGCAGAGGAGGCAAAACGCATCATATGAAGGTGGCACAGAGGAAGCAAAACCCACCGTGTGGAGGGGGCGCGGAGGAGACAAAACCCACCGTGTGGAGAGGGCACAGAGGAGGCAAAACCCGCCCTGTGGAGGGGGCGCAGAGGAGACAAAATCCACCTTGTAGAGGGGGCAAAGGGGAGGCAAAGTGCACCATGTGGAGGGGGCACAGAGGAGGAAAAACCCGCCCTGTGGAGGGGGCGCAGAGGAGGCAAAATCCATCATGTGGAGGGGACACAGAGGAAGCAAAACCCACCGTGTGGAGGGCGCACGGAGGAAACAAAACCCACCGTGTGGAGGGGGCACAGAGGAGGCAAAACCCGCCCTGTGGAGGGGGCGCAGAGGAGACAAAACCCACCGTGTGGAGGGGGCAAAGAGGAGGCAAAACGCATCGTGTGGAGGGGGCAAAGAGGAGGCAAAACGCACCATGTGCAAGGGGCAAAGAGGAGGCAAAATGCACCGTGTGGAGGGGGCACAGAGGAGACAAACCCACCATGTGGAGGGGGCGCAGAGGAGACAAAACCCACCGTGTGGAGGGGGCGCAGAGGAGACAAAACCCACCGTGTGGAGGGGGAGAAGAGGAGACAAAACCCACCGTGTAGAGGGAGCAAAGAGGAGGCAAAGCGCACCATGTGGAGGGGGCACAGAGGAGGTAAAACGCACCATGTGGAGGGGGCACAAAGGAGGCAAAACCACAGTATGGAGGGGGCACAGAGGAGGCAAAACCACAGTATGGAGGGGGCACAGAGGAGGCAAAATCCACAGTGAAGGGAGCGCTAAGGAGTTAAAAATACTTTGCAAGGTGACATATGATGAGTAATGTAACTGTAGTTGACTTTATAAGAGCTTCCAGCAGCTCTTAGACTCCTTATATTCTCCACTGCAAACTACATAAAAATACTGCCCCCAGACCTCTACCAGAAATCACTGACCACTGCAGACCTGCCTGCACTCTCTCTGCTCTAGACGAAGCAGTGCTGCTCTTACTGTGCTTCTCCTCACTGCTCTTTTCCTCTATCTGGCACAGTCTGTAAGGGGCGGGAAGAAGAGGTCACATGATCAAATGACATCACAACCTCAAAGAAGCCAATACATTCTAGGCTTTACCGCAGGAGGAGGGGCAAGTACAGTACAGCGCTGGCAGCGCTTCTCTCCCCCTCCTCCTGCATACTAGCAAGCGCTTTCATTATGGAAGCGCTCACTAGTATTCCCTTTATAAGATGCACTGCATCTTATAAAGGAAACAGTAGAGCACCACCTCTGGGTCCCCCTGGCTTAGGGGCCCGGTTTACGCCAGTGGTACTACTAAAGAGTAACATATTTGAAAATATGTTTGAAAATAAGTCCTATTTTATCCATTGACTTTTGATTGCCTCAAAAAGGATTATATTGACTTTTGATTGTTTCAAAAAGGATTACATTGGCATTGGATATATTGTAGTATATACTGGCATTGGATATTTTGTAGTACCTACCTATACTATCTGTACTGCTCACTTGGTCAACTATCTGCCGCTGTTGTACATAATATTTTTAATATATACAACATATACATTGTGTATAAGATTATACAGATCAATGCACATCTATATCAATATATCCAGCACATCAGTACAAATAAGTTTATATGCTTTTATGTCTCCATGTTCCTATTTATGATTTTTATAGACACAATCTCCTGGACATTTTAATATATCCTATCAATACACTTTTTAACTTTTTGTCATATAATAAATTACTACTTTTAATATTTTATCCATTTGACTCTTCCATATGTGGCTGTGCCTATCATAAAGGAATCTCTTTCTACGTATCACAAAATCATGTTTTTGTTCAAAGTTAATCATCTCCCGTTATACATTACGAAATAAAAAGGTAAGGAAGGACATGTATGTGAGAATAGAAATTGAGTACTGACCCCTATGTAGTTGTGTTGTATGATGTGTACGTGAAAATATGTTAGAGGTTCTGGTACAAAGGAGACTTGTAGGGAAATCAGGGGCAGAAACTGGCAGTTTTACTCATGTCTTATTTTACTAAGACAGTTGCCCTAGTTTAAAAGGTCCGTTTTTATTCAATTCTATTACTGACTCCATACAGAGAGTCTTTTAGTAGTATATGGAGAGAGGACTTCCTTAAATTAGCTGTAGTGGATAGAGCCTCTCTCGTTATCTGGAGGACCCAGCATATTGGTGCATTGTATAGACATCTAATTCATTTCTATGATCATCATGCTATTCTTAATTTCCCCTGTGGTGGTACTGCAATATTTCTCTGTAGATTATAGCTGATTGATATGGTTGGATTCCATGGGATAACTTGTATTCAGCTAATATTTTGGGGTATTTAAAGGTGAACTATCCATATATTTTTTTTTTTTTTTGCTATATGACGTTCTACAATGCCTAATCAGCTTGAATAGGGTAAAGTTAAATATTCTCTTTTGTGTAGTTTATTTATAGCATGGACTCTAGAAGCAGACTGTGTTAAAAACTGAGTTTGGAGAAATCTCACAAAGGCTTCATAGAAAACTTGTCTTGCAACAATGATATGTTATCTAAACTGTTTGCCTTCCATCTGGCTGTTATAGCGAAATACAATGTTGTATGGTTGTGTCCTGATTTCTCTTTTATGAACCCAAGAAATGTGTTTAACTGCAGTTTAGCTCTTTTTTTGATAACATCTTATCCTTAGAATTTCTTGAGTACATCAGCGTGTATTCTTTAATGTGTGTAATAATAGCAGATTGGACTGTCTTTTTCATTCAAACACGTGCATAAAACACATTTATTTCATTTCAAAGCCCTGGCATCTCATTTTGGTGACAAATAGTAGACATAATAAGGAACCAGAACTGTCCAGCATTGTATTTATAGCTAGTAATATATGTATGTCAAAGAATTACACTGCATTGTCAGAACTTTTCACTAAGATGTATACAGTAGTTCCTACAGTGCTTTACCTATCACCTATTACAGATGGAATTTCAGTTGATTTTATTTTTCTTGTATGCTAAAATGTCAATATCGTAATGTTCAGATTGATCAAATTGCTTGAAATTCTTTAAGTGTCTGACTCGCCAAATTTGTGAAAAAAGTTTAATTCAGGTACTAATCGATTCTACTATAATCAAATATGTAACCACCAAAATTCATCTGCACTGGCCAAAAGAATCGGCCGCAGGTATACACATCCACATAAATAGCAACACCAATAAGTCTCAAGACTGGCCACACGTAATAATGTACAAATTTTATTAGAATAACAAAATAAATGACATATACAAACAAATCAGAGGCAGAGAAGTAGTAGCAACAAGGAGATCATAGGAGAAAACCAGGGACATGGTGTGTGACCACCATCCTCCATCAGAGACACACATAGAAAAGAAAAAAATGACCATGTGTGTTTTTTTTCCTTTGACTGTGTGATGCACTTTTGCTGTGTTAATTCAATTCTGGGTATGCCAGTTTTTGCTTTTACACATGGTCATTTTTTTCTTTTCTATGTGTGTCTCTGATGGAGGATGGTGGTCACACACCATGTCCCTGGTTTTCTCCTATGATCTCCTTGTTGCTACTACTTCTCTGCCTCTGATTTGTTTGTATATGTCATTTATTTTGTTATTCTAATAAAATTTGTACATTATTGAGGGGGCGTGGCCGGATGCTGAGCTGAGCGCACGCAGATCCCGTGTGCTCTGAAGCTCACTGACCGAAAAAGCGGCTCAACGGACTTCACACCGACCAGCACAAATTAAAAAAGGTCCCATAGCCTGCCCACAGCCTCTCCCGATCCTCCGGTGCCCTTTCTGAGTATGGGCAAGCCAAAGAAAAGGGGCACTGCCCCTGTGAAACTGACCTCCTTGTTCCCGGAGCGAATCCAAGATGGCGCCGACTCCCCGCAGCGTGGAGCAGGCGGCGCTGCGGAAAGGAAAAGGAGCGCGGGCCCCAGCTTACAGGCAGCTGACAACAGAGCTCTAGCTCATTCTGACATAAGACAGGCTGTAAGTCCTAACACTTGCCCCACATTGCTGCCTGAGATGTCTCCAGCCACTCCCAGCATAAGAGCGTATTTAACCCCTACAGAACCAAATACTAGTGCAAATGCACCCATATCTGAGCTTGCTATGAGATCAATGCTGTGTGATCTCAGACAATCCCTGCAAAAAGATATTAACAACGCTCTGTCAGTACTTCATAATGAAATCACCAATATTGGTGACAGAACATCTCATCTAGAGAACAAAATGGAGCAATTTGCAGATGCTCACAATTCACTTGTTGACGCACACAATGAATCAGAGGACGACATCATGGCAATTAAACTGAAGCTTGCAGACCTTGAAGACAGGTCTAGGAGGAACAACCTCCGTTTCAGAGGCATCCCAGAATCGATTGACTCTGATACTCTTAAAGAATTCCTCACAGATTACTTTGTGGCTCTGATTCCTGATTCTGATGAAAGAGATCTGTTAATAGACAGAGCCCACCGAATTCCCAAACCCAAGAGCGTTCCTGCTTCAGCGCCCAGAGACGTCATAGCGAGACTCCATTTCTATCATCTAAAAGAAGCCGTCGCTAAAGCAGCTAATACAGCAAAAGATTTACCTGAGCGATTTCAAAAGATTCTAGTCTTCTCTGATTTATCAGCTACCACGCTCAATAGAAGAAGAGAATTTGGCGTGGCTACGAAAATTCTGAGAGAGCAAGGAATCCCATATAAATGGGGGTATCCGGTTAAGCTACTAATTACAAGAAATGGTACAACTTTATCGCTCAACACGCCAAAGGAAGCTATGTTACTCCTGAAAAAATGGGACCTCCTACCTACAGATGAAGATCTCACCTCTCCTGTAAAGAAGAAACCAGCCTCGATGCCCAGAGAATGGAGCGACACAGCGTCCGGATCTGCTGACGGGTGACATTTATGCTTTTTCTAATTTTTTCTGAGGCCTTTTCACTCTTATTAGGTGTGTGACCAGTATAATGAGTGAGCAGAAGGAGCTCACGTTATGTCACACCTTCACGTATCCCCTCTAACCAGGCTAATTTTGGTGCCTGGTGGTTCACTTAGAACCGAACTTTGATACTACTTCCCCTCTCCAGTTGGTGTCTATCACCATGTTTTTTTGTAGTATTACTATTTTGTTTGCTTTTTTGTTTTGGACGACATGCTATCTGTATCTTTCTGATGACGATTATGTTCTTAAGTTTTGCGCCTTAAGCATTGACCCTCGACTACTATTATGGCGTTCACAGTAACCACTCTTAACACTAAAGGCCTAAACAGTCCATTAAAGAGATCACTCTTTTGGAAAGAGGCCCTATCTACTAATAGTGACATTATTTGTGCACAAGAAACTCATTTAAATGAGATTGACTCCCATTTATTGCGACATAAAAAATTCCCGTATATTTTTTCAGCTCCGGCAAGTTCAAAAAAAAGGGGAGTTTCTGTAGCCATAAGGGATACGGTGGCCTTTCAACTGGTTAAGTCAATGGTCGATGCTGAGGGTAGATATGTTATTCTTATTTGTAACGTTAACAATGCACTTTTTACAATTGTTTCCTTATACGCCCCAAATTCTCACCAATACGCCTTTCTTAAGAATTTAATGACCCAAGTCAACGAGGTTAAACAAGGAATGTTATTGATTTGCGGTGACTTTAACATGGTTCCCTCTGCTACTATGGACAAATCCTTGACCCCTAATTCCTGCCCTAATAGTGCTAACTTTTCTAAACTCCTGCTAACCGAGGATTTATACGATGCGTGGCGGGTTCTCCACGCCTCTGAAAAGGATTACACTTTCTTCTCTAACCCCCACAAATCTTATTCTCGCATAGACTTAATATTGGTGGATAAGTGGCTGTTACAAAAAATCTCCTCTTCAAAAATTGGTATAATTACGTGGTCTGACCACGCACCGGTGTCCATTTCTATCTCACAACCGGATATCCCTACTCCTAGATCTATATGGAGACTGAACAATTATATTCTTGCTAATCCACGTTATGCTAAGGACTCCGAAAAAACCTTAACTGAATTCTTTGTATTTAATGATTCTCCTGACCTACCGCAACATACAGTGTGGTGTGCACATAAGGCAGTGATGAGAAGCCATTTAATCAAAACTGCCTCGCATGACAAAAAAAGGCGAATATCGCAAACCAAAGACTTAGTATCTAAAATAGTTGAATTAGAAGAAAGGAATAAAGAGAATTATTCGTATAAGTTAGATAGAGATCTTAGAGATCTCAGATATAAATTGTACCAGTCCCATAGCCACCAATTAGAATTCTACATGAGAAGAAACAAAGCAAAGTATTACAGTGAGGGCAACAGGGCCACTAAAACTTTGGCTAACAAATTCAAAAGTAGAATAATAAAGCATAAAATCCCTTATATATATAATTCTCAGAAGGAGAAGGTTATAAACCCTAAAGACATAGCTGATACTTTCGCACAATATTACGCATCCCTGTACAACCTAAAAGAAGATAGTGAAACGACTCAACCCTCTCGCGAGAACATAGATTCCTTTCTATCTAAATTGTGCCTCCCTACAATAAATTCTGAACAACTGCGCATATTAAACGCCCCGGTAGTGGAAAAAGAAATCCTTGACATCATTAGATCCCTGAAATTAGCTAAATCTCCTGGCCCTGACGGCTTTACTAATGAATATTATAGAACTTATTCGAAAATTCTAGCTCCACATCTTTGTAATTTATTCAACGGCTTCATTTCAAAAAAATATATACCCAAAGAAATGCTTAAGGTTATAATAATAACGATACCCAAGTCAGGGAAGTCTACAGACTCACCGACTAACTATCGACCAATTTCGTTACTAAACACCGATCTTAAATTATACGCTAAATTGATAGCTAACAGACTTTCTAACATTATCCCCTTATTGGTTCAACATGACCAGACTGGTTTTGTTAAAAATAGGCAAACTCTGGACAGCACTCGAAGAATTCTGGATCTTATACATGTGGCGGAGTCGCGCCGAACGCCTTCTCTTCTCCTTTCTTTGGATGCGGAGAAGGCGTTCGATCGCGTACATTGGAACTACATGCATGCTGTTCTGCTTAAGTTTGGTTTTGAAGGTAATATTTTAGATGCTATCTTAAATTTATATACAGAACCGTCGGCTCAAGTTTTCACATCAGGTTTTATATCTAAAGAGTTTACTATAACAAATGGAACTAGACAGGGATGTCCACTCTCCCCTTTAATTTTTGTGCTATCTATTGAGCCATTGGCCGAAAGCATTCGATCCTCCCAGGACATCTCGGGTATTATAGTTGGGAAAAGACATCATAAGATTGGCTTATTTGCCGATGATACTATTCTAGTGTTATCAAATCCTCATAAATCACTCCCAGCCGCCATGCAGATCCTACAACAATATAGTGCTATATCTTATTATAAGCTCAATACTAACAAATGTCAGGTGCTCAATATGGGACTTTCTGCATCCGCCATATCTACCCTGAAGGCCTCATATCATTTTCAGTGGAACATTGAATCCATCTCTTACTTAGGAATCAAATTAACTTTTCCCTCATGTAGATTATTGTCGACTAATTATGCAGTTCTTATTAAAAGGATTAAGGAGGATCTGCACAAATACGATAGGGCAGAGATTTCCTGGATGGGACGAATAGCTACGGTCAAGATGATGGTTATTCCAATCGTCTTGTATATGTTTCGTAATATTCCCATTTTTATACCTATGAAAAATCTAAAAGAAATTCATAGATTGATTTGGTCCTTTATATGGAACAACAAAAAAGCGAGAATTCAGGCGGATGTGATGTTTCAACCGATTAAACGGGGCGGAATGGGCTGCCCTTCAGTTGTGCAGTACTATAGAGCGGCCATAATTGATCAGCTTCGTATGTTTTGGATCAAGGATTCCAACAAGTTATGGGTTGAGATAGAAAATAATTTGATTCCCTCTAAACACCTCCCATCTTTCCTATATGGTTCTCAATTGTTTGGATGCAACCACCCATCTCTTCCAGGTACTATCAAAGCTAGTATAGAAGTTTGGAAAATCCTATCTTTTAAAAAAATACTCACTATCCCACCTATAGATTCAATTTCTTCTAAAATATTGGAAATAGGTATTCCTGATTTACGTATGACTAATTGGATTAACTATGGAATTACCAAATTAAGCGACTTAATGGGTGAAAAAGGAATCCTTCCATTTTCAGTCTTACAACAAAATTTTGGCATCCCTTCCAGTAATCTATTCCAATATTCCCAAATTAAATCCCTCATTCATAATATATCTCTTCCTAGAGATTCAAATACATCTAAATTGGATTCCCTTTTATCCAATCCAAATACAGATGTGAGGACCTTATCCTCAGCATATAATATATTAATAGATGCTTTTAACTGTTCTACGGTCACCCACTTATCTAAATGGGCCTCTCAAATTGAACAGGACATTTCTCTGGATAGATGGTCACATTCGTACCAGATCATTCCCCAAGTTTCGAAGTGTATTAACCATCTTGAAAATGCAATCAAAATACGGTATAGGTGGTACTTAACCCCCCATAGACTATCCTTAATTTACAATGATAATCTGGACATATGCTGGCGATGTAGGAAGGATAACGCAGACATGTTTCATATATGGTGGGACTGCTCACAGATCAAACCTCTGTGGAAGGCGGTTGATGCCTTATTATCTAGGATTTCTCACTTCCCCATTTCTCTGACCGTACATCAGGCATTACTCTTTCTTGATATGGACACGTTCCCTGTAACTCACATCCTTGTTATCGCCCATGTAATAATAGCTACTAGAATGTTGATAGCAAAATACTGGAAAGACTCTTGTCTACCTTCCCTTGCTGAAATAATCAATCGAGTCAATTCACACTGTCTTTATGAAAAGATTAATGCTTATAACCTACATATAGTTGATCGCTTCAGGAACAATTGGGATATCTGGATCTCCTCACCCTATAATAAAATATCTGATATTACATAGGAAATTTTGTCTACTATTAAAAATTCCATTATACCCCATATATTCCTAAGGTATATTTCCATCGGGCATATAATGTGCGGACATAGGTCGTCCACAGTTTTGTTCGTTGTTATACTATGTGATTTTTATTTATGTAAACCTTATCCTTTGTATTTTAATTTTTACTTTCTTTTTTATGTTTATATGGCTTGACACAAAACTTATGTGCAGTCTATGCTATCTGATTTCTCATATTCAAACATCGCTGTGAATCAACACGCATTGCCATTTCTTTTGTACTGTTTTATTTAAACCAATAAAAATTCTTTGGTCAAAAAAAAAAAAAAAATTTGTACATTATTACGTGTGGCCAGTCTTGAGACTTATTGGTGTTGCTATAATCAAATATGCTCCAATTGCCCTAAAGTTTGGTGTATATAACCTTCTGGTCTCTTATTCTTTCTGAAAGAAGTCAGGGAGTGAGAAAGACTAATGACTCCCTAATAGTTCTTAACAAGGTCACTTACAAGATCTCAGGACTAGAGATGAGCGAATCGATTCCAAAAAACAAACTGAAGTCAACCCCAGTTGCTTTCAAATATGAATACGAGAGGAAGAATAGAAGGAAAAATTATGAGTCCTAAGAGACCTGAGATTCAAACCTGAATCAAATTTTGATCAGTTCGCTCATCTTTACCCAGGAACAATACTTAAAGATATTTTTCTTTGAATATTTCAATTTAAACATTCCATCAAGAATATCTAAATAATTATGGCAGAGGAAAACTCAATATTCTGCTAAAATCAAATATATACTCTATACCAGTGATGGCTAACCTTGGCACTCCAGCTGTGGTAAAACTACAACTCCCAAGATGCCCCCCTTGCTTGACTGCTCTCAGAACTCAACAGAAATAAATGGAGCATGCTGGGAGTCGTAGTTTCACCACAGCTGGAGTGCCGAGGTTAGCCATCACTGCTCTATACAGTATTAGGATTTTCTGGATTTATTTAGAAAACTGTAAAATTTGGTACAGTCATGACATATAAAGCATAGGCAGCCATCCAGTAAGGAATTCATCAAAGACCTTTGCGCACACTCTGCACTAAAGCCATATTTACTGGTATATTTACTGGTTCTGCTGCAGAAAATAATGAGAAAGAGAATTGTTCTGCAGAAAATGTGCCATAAAATCTACAAGGATTTTTTTCGTATTTTCGTTATTTCATAATGTTTGCATAGAAAATGTCATTAAGTTATATGTGTAAAATCGTAATTAGAGATGAGCGAGCCCTAAAATGCTCAGGTGCTCGTTATTCAAGACAAACTTTTCCCGATGCTTGGGTGCTCGTTTCGAGTAACGAACCCCATTGAAGTCAAAGGGAGACTCGAGCATTTGAAATTTGAAAATGATGGAAACACCACGGAAATGGACAGGAAACAGCAGGGGCAGTATGCATGGATGCCTCTGAGGCTGCCTAATCCCACCATTACCCCAAATTCTCCTGTAACAGCCTGGTGGTTAGCCTCATGGCAATTGTGCTCACCCAGACCAAGAAAGGCAAGGCACATGCCCATCACATGTTAGGGAAGCACCCAACTAGGTGCAACAAAGGTCCATCACCCATGCCCATGCTGGCATTGCTCTCCTATCCCCAGCCACACGATGCAGGCATAAGCCTGACACAGCATGGTGGTGACACCAACAAGTAACCAAGTTAGATGAGGTAGCAGGTGAGCCACCCAAAAATTTAGCCTGACGCAGCATGGCGATGACAACAGAGTGACCGAGTTAGACTGAGGTAGCAGGAGGTGAAGTACGGATGGTAATTCGAAGGAGGAGGAGGGGTTGGAGGAAGAGGCATAGTAAGTCTGAGAAACCGTGACCGAGGTAGGCCCCGCAATCCTCCAAGTGGGCAGTACATGAGCGGCCCCAGGGTCAGACTCGGTCAGAGTGACCGAGCTACACGACGGAGAAATGCTCAAAATGGCCGAATGCCGGGCTCGACAGCAGACCCTTTTCGGGTTATTGATTGTTGAAATGTTGGCTTACATCAAGTTTAGTATCTGTTCTTATCAGTTGCTGTGGCTGTTGGTGGTAAAGTGGTGAGCATAGCTGCTTCCCAAGCAGTTGACCCGGGTTCGATTCCCGTCTATCGCATTATGTGGCCCTGCGGAAAAATTGATTGGAGAGAGGGCATGTAGGTGGACCTCCGGAAAAATTGTTTGAAGAGAGGGCCTGTAGGGGGTCCTCCGGACAAATTGTTTAGAGAGAGGGCCTGTAGGTGGACCTCCGGAAAAATTGTTTAGAGAGATGGCCTGTAGGTGGACCTCCGGAAAAATTGTTTAGAGAGAGGGCCTGTAGGTAGACCTCCGGAAAAATTGTTTAGAGAAAGGGCCTGTAGGTGGACCTCCGGAAAAATTGTTTAGAGAGAGGGCCTGTAGGTAGACCTCCGGAAAAATTGTTTAGAGAGAGGGCCTGTAGGTGGACCTCCGGAAAAATAGTTTAGAGAGAGGGCCTGTAGGGGGCCCTCCGGAAAAATTGTTTAGAGAGAGGGCCTGTAGGTGGACCTCCGGAAAAATTATTTAGAGAGAGGGCCTGTAGGTGGAACTCCGGAAAATTTGTGGTAAAAGAGTGCCAGTTGGACCTCTAAAAAATGGCGTTTTTTGGGTCAGTGTTAGGCAAAGACGACAAGGAGGAGGAGGAGGAGGAGTAGAGAAGAGGAATCGGATACATAAGTAATGTTAATCTTTAGCTGCTTTCCCCCGGAGGAGATTTGAATTCTGGTGAAATCCAGGCTTTGTTCATTTTAATAAGCGTCAACCTGTCAGCGCTGTAAGTTGACAGGCATGTACGCTTATCGGTGATGACGCCACCAGCTGCACTGAATACCCGCTCTGACAACACGCTAGCGTCAGGGCAGGCCAGCACCTCCAAGGCATACAGCGCCAGTTCAGGCCACGTGTCCAGCTTTGAAACCCAGTAGTTGTATGGAGCAGAGTGATCAGTCCGGACATTGGTATGGTCAGCTAGGTACTCCCTCACCATCTTTCTGTAAAGCTCACCCCTACTCTGCCTAGACTGGGGATAGGTGACAGTGTCTTGCTGGGGTGACATAAAACTGGCAAAGGCCTTGTAGAGCGTTCCCCTGCCAGGGCTGGACAAGCTGCCTGCTCGCCTCCTCTCCCCTGCTACTTGGCCCAGAGAACCACGCCCTCTGCCGCTAGCGGCGTCAGATGGGAAGGATTGTTTCAGCTTGTGCACCAGGGCCTGTTGATATTGATTCACTCTCATACTCCTTTCCTCTAAAGGGATGAGAGTGAAAAGGTTCTGCTTGTACCGTGGGTCCAGGAGAGTTAACACCCAGTAATCGGTGTTTGAAAAAATGCTTCTAATGCGAGGGTCACGGGATAGGCAGCTTAACATGAAGTCTACCATGTGCGCCAGAGTCCCAACACGCAAGAAATCCCTCTCCTCACTGGCCTGACTCTCCATTTCCTCCTCCTCCTCCAAGTTCTCCTCTTCAGCCCACACACGCTCAAGAGTTAAGGACTGAGCACTGGTACCCTCTTCTGTCTCGCCGACATTCTCCTCCTCTTCCTCATCATCCTCATCCCCCTCCTCTGATACGCGCTGAGAAACAGACCGGAGGGAGCTCTGGCTATCAAGCGACGTATCTTCCTCCACCATCTCTTGTGACAAGTGCAAAGCATCCAACTTCATGCTGAGCAGTGAGTTTTTCAACAGGCAAAGCAGCGGAATGGTGAGGCTGATAATGGCGGCATCGCCGCTTACCATCTGTGTTGACTCCTCAAAGTTGCTCAACACCTGGCAGATATCAGACATCCACGTCCACTCCTCATTGTAGACTTGAGGAATCTGAGTGACCTGACTACCAGTTCTGGTGGAAGTTGACATCTGGCAGTCTACAATCGCTCTGCTGGTAAACTCTGGATAAGATGTTTAATGTCGAATTCAATCTTGTGGGCATGTCGCACAATAGTCGATGAGTGGGCAGTTGTAGGCGGCGCTGCGCTGCCCTGAGAGTGGCAGCATCTGTGATTGACTTGCGGAAATGCGCACAGATGCGGCACACCTTGGTGAGCAAATCAGACAGATTGGGGTATGTCTTGAGGAACCGCTGAACTATTAGATTGAACACGTGGGCCAGGCATGGCACATGTGTCAGTCTGCCGAGTTGCAAAGCCGCCACCAGGTTACGCCCGTTGTCACACACAACCATGCCTGGCTTGAGGTTCAGCGGTGCCAGCCACAGATCGGTCTGCGCCGTGATGCCCTGTAACAGCTCATGGGCGGTGTGCCTTTTGTCACCTAAGCTCAGCAGTTTGAGCACCGCCTGCTGGCGCTTACCCACGGCACTGCTGCTGCGCCTAGAGCTACCGACTGAAGGCGCCGTGCCAACGGATGGTAATTCGGAGGAGGAGGGGTCAAAGGAGGAGGCATACTACGTCTGAGAGACCGTGACCGAGGTAGGCCCCGCAATTCTCGGTATGGGCAGTACTCGGTCCCAGCCTCCACCAAGTTAACCCAATGTGCCGTCAGTGACATATAGTGTCCCTGCCCGGCAGCACTTGTCCACATGTCCGTGGTTAGGTGGACCTTCTCAGAAACAGCGTTGGTCAGGGCACGGATGATGTTCTGTGACACGTGCTGGTGTAGGGCTGGGACGGCACATCGGGAAAAATAGTGGTGGCTTGGGACCGAATTCCGAGGGGCAGCCACCGCCATGAGATTGCGAAAGGCCTCGGTCTCTACCAGCCTATAGGGCAGCATCTCCAGGCTCAGCAATTTGGAGATGTGGACGTTGAGGGCTTGGGCATGTGGGTGGGTGGAACTGTATTTCCTCTTGCGCTCCAGCGTCTGCTGTAAAGACAGCTGAACGCTGCTCAGGGACACATTTGTGGACGCTGTGGAGGATCGTGGAGGCGAAGGTGTGGTTTTCCGGCGGGAGGCGCTCGTGCCGGGGTCTTGGGCAGGGGTTTGACTAGCAGAGGCAGCGAGTGACACAGGGGAAGGAGCAGTGGTGTGACCCGCAGGAGGTGGTGAACGGCCTTGGTTCCATTGAGTGGGGTGTTTAGCACTCATATGCCTGCGCATGCTGGTGGTGGTTAGGCTAGTAGTGGTGGCACCCCTGCTGATCCTGGTGTGGCACAGGTTGCACACCACAGTCCGTCGGTCATCCTCACTTTCTTTAAAGAACCTCCAGACTTGCGAACATCTGGGCCTCGCCACGGGAGCTTCACTACGTGAAACAGTTGCTGCTGATGCATCAGCTCTGGCCCTGCTTCTCCCTCTGGCCACACCACTGCCTCTTCCAACCTGTTCTGGTGCAGCACTCGCCTCCGCCTCAGAAGCACTGTCTTCACTTGGCTTGTCAACCCAGCTTGGGTCAGTCACCTCGTCATCCTCCGATTCCTCAGTCTGCTCCCCCCTCGGACTTCCTGCCCTGACAACAACTTCACCACTGTCTGACAACCGTGTCTCCTCATCGTCCAACACCTCTTTACACACTTCTTCCACTAAGTCAACAATGTCATCATCATCACCCATAGACTGTGACAGTTGGAAAACTTGGGCATCGGGAAAGAGGTCAGCAGCAACCTGAGAAGTGGTTTGTGACTCTGGGAAGGGTCCAAAAAACAGTTCCTGAGAGTATGCCGGATCGCATTCCAAATTTTCCTGGGAGGGGGCAGACTGGGGGGAAGGAGGTTGAGGTGTAGGAGCCAGAGGAGTGCTCCCTTGTGTAACGTTGGTGGACTGCGTGGAAGACTGACTGTTGGACAAATTACTTGAAGCATTGTCCGCAATCCACGACATCACCTGTTCGCACTGTTGTGGTTTCAACAGTCCTCTACCACGTGTCCCTGTAAGTTGAGACATGAAGCTAGGGAGTGTAGCTCTGCGGCGTTCCCCTGTTCCCTCATCAGCAGGTACTGTCTCACCCTGCCCAGGACCATGGCCTCTGCCCCCTGCAGTAATTAAATGCCCACGCCCACGCCCACTTCCTCGTCCTCGACCCTTAGCCCTGGGGTTCAACATTTTCTGTATATAAGTGTATTATATGTACAAAAAAAAATGGGCTTGCTGTACTGAAACCCACAAACTTGTTCAATTTGAACAAGTTAATATATAGGTGGGTAAGTTAGATCAAAATTACGTATGTTATTACGTACCGTGCAGTATGGATCAATTACACGGAAACTATTAGATTAGGCAGACTTGGTCTGCTTAATTGCAACCCAGACAAATGTCGCACAGAGATTTTTGTAATGTAGCTGTGTAAGTGAGAGCAAAAGACCTTTTTTAATTACGTGACGTACAGAATTTGTCACCTGGACAGAAAATACGGATTGTGGTTTGTGGTGAGTGGACAGCTGAACTGTGACACACAGAATGGTTCCACACAGCTGTATGAAATGGATTTGTATTAGTGAGCTAAAACAACAAAAAAACTATTTTTTTTATTTTTTTTTTTATATATATATTTTTTTTAACGTGACGTGCAGAAAATATCAGAGAGCAAACTCAGCCCCTGCTGACTGTGGCTATTTTGACTGCAACCCAGAAAAATGTCGCACTCAGATTTTTCTAATGTAGCAGTGAAAGCATAAGACCGTATTTGATTACGTGACGTACAGTATGGGTCACCTGGACAGAAAATACGGATTGTGGTTTTTGGTGAGTGGACAGCTGAACTGTGACAAACAGAATGGTTCCACACAGCTGTATGAAATGGATTTGTATCACTGAGATAAAAAACTAAGTTTGTTATATATGGCGATAGCTGCACTACTAGTGCCAGGCAGCCCAGCCAGGAGACAAAAGAAGTGTCTTGTAGCCCTTACAAGGGCTGTTGGGATCTTTTGATATCACTCCTGCCTAACAGAGAACTAAATCCAGGCCCTAACACTCTCCCTGAAACGCAGCAGATCTGTCCCTAACGACATCCAGACAGCATCTGAGCTGAGCACCGCGGGCAGTCACTAGTATATTCCAGGGTCACCTGATCAGGCCAGCCAACTCCTGCTATCGACATGTAAGGGCCCCACGTGATGCTGGGTGCACCGCAGAGTCTCCTGGCTTGTGATTGGCTGAGTTTATAGGCGCCAAAAATTCAAAATGCGGGAGATTCCATTTCCTCGAGAATGGCGAGATACTCGTCTGAGCAGCGAGCACTTATGAGTACCGTAATGCACGAACGAGCACCAAGCTCGGACGAGCATGCTCGCTCATCTTTAATCGTAATGCATTGTGTTTTCATAAATGTGAGCATGGCATGAAAGAATGGTATGGTAATCAGACTATTATAACCCAATGAATATGTATGTCATTGAGAAAGTGTGAGGGTGTATATTAATAATTTAACAGTGATAATAATATACAACTTTATATAATGGCAATATATTTCAGAGAGTTTTATAACACTGCTAATTACTCACAATGACAAGTACTGTAAAACAAATATTTGAACATCTAGTAACAATTAAACTGAAGATGAAAATTGTGAGTTTATAACCTAGCAAATGAAGGGTGTGACACAAAGTACAAAGTGCTGATTTAGTTCAATGGCCCAGCCATATTAATGAACTGTTGAGGAAATATAAATAATGCCAGTCACCGGGTAGTATTGCTGCCAACGCAATAACTGGTTCATCCAGCATATGTAAGTGTTCATGTGTCTTTGTTTATATATGCCCAAGTGTTCCAGAGCTGAGGCATTGTATTATAGCTAAATTATTTATTGTAATTATACAGCATTTCACAATGTGTGGTTTCCCATAAGGCTACAGGTAAACCTACTAAATCATCTGAGTGAGTTAAGGGCACATAAGTAGATGTAAAATTAAAGTCTATGGACACCTTTGGAGCCATTTTTTAATTTATTTACATGTATTTTGTGCTGAAAAACATTTTAATTATAGTTTTACTGCTTTTTTTAAATTAAAAAGCTTTTACATGAAAATCCGTATGAAAAATTTGCTCTGAATGTGTCTATATATCTTTAATGGGAATGTGTTAGCAGAAATTGACCTGCTATGTAAACCTTTTTTAAATGTTTAACATATTTTTAAAGAATTTTTAATGATGTTGATTTCAGTTTTCCATGTATTCCATATATTTAAAGGGGTGTCTCATCTCGCCGTTACTAAGGCGAGATGAGACACCATTCTGACCACCTCCAGGCTGGGAAACAGCAGGGTGCTCTGGCATGCAAGGCAATGAGAGCTACTGAAAAAGTGTAGCACAGCAAGCTATGCTGTTTTTGAGTTATGGCGTGCTTTACTGTTTGCCGGATGGTTGGTGGTCAGAACTGTGTCTCATCTCGCCTTAGTAACGGTCAGATGAAACAGCCCCTTTAAACAAAAAAGATAAAATCCTGCAGTTTTCACAATGGCCACTATGTCTAATAATTAGCACCACTTCTTGGTCTGTACAGATCACTCTACGGCATTTATATATTTTTCTAAACCAGCCTATAATGATATCACCTCTGTGTATAGATAGGACAGGATCTACCATTTACCATAGATGATTGTCAAAGCTTATCTATTCTTTCCTTGTACAATGACCTCTACAGAGGTCACAGAAAAATCTCCCATAGAAGTCAATAGGTTCCCCTTCTGACCATTGTGCCTCTTGCCCATTTCCTTAATGCTTTCTAAATGCTGTTAAGAACAGCTAAGGCAAGATGGCCACCCCCATAACCATGTTCAGGAAATAGAATAATACAATTCAGAAAATAAAAACAGATGAGAAAAAAAGGACATGATTAGCCTATACAAATATATAAATGGGCCATCTGAGTCTCATTTCCTACTGGGATTCGCGTCCCCACCTATCCCTTGGTTGAACTTAATGGACTTATGTCTTTTTTCAACCGTATTAACTATGTAAATATATAACTATGGATATGTACTTCTATCTGATCTTAACTGGCAGATACAATCTTGGTGACACATTTCCTTTTAGCTCTGTTGTTAAGATTATGAATGTAGGTTCTTTGTCATTAATACTAGATGTGTACTCCTCTGAGGTTCTTCAGGCCATGAGCAAATTGTAGCCCTTATGATTACTGTCTAAAATAAACTCCAGGCAAAGGCAGTAAATAGAAAATCCCAGAACCCAGATGAGTCAAGAAGATGAATAGGCAGTTACATTGTTAGCAAAGCAAGGAAATCCTGACCAAGCATACCAAAAGGACCAGGGAACAGCTAGCACAAACTGAAACAAGACAGGGCACAATTCAAGTAAGGAACAGAATAAAAAGGAGTCCAGGAGTTGTGAATGCAGTTTTGAATAAAAATAGATGTGGTATCCCAGGATCAGCACAATTTACTGTAAGTTAGCGTATTAACAAAATAGTATGTAGACAATATCTATAGTGAATTATAAGGGCACTTTCAATTGGAAAGTACTTCTGTCTGGGTGATATCTGAGTTTAGGACAGACGTCACCCAGATTGAACACTGACCCACTTAGTCGAAGCTTCGCATGAGCATTTTTCCACACTGATCATTGGTCTGTGCTGAGAAAAATCACAGCATGCACCATCTGCAGTGAGCCTCTGAGGGGCAGGAGCAGAGGACGTGAGCAGGGGTGGATTGGCCATAGACCTTACAGGGAAATTTCCCGGTGGGCCGATGCCCAGGGGGCACCTGAATCCTCCTCACGGCCGGCCAGTGGAAGTTTTTGTGGATGTATTTTGTGCTTCTGGCAGTATTTTGTGATGGACTGTGGTATTTGGCTCTGTTGGGGTGGTATAATGTGCCACAATATGGTATTGCTGGCCCTGCCTTCCATCAATTTGGACCTGACTACAAAACGGGGCCACTTTTCGTATTTTTTCCAGGGCCACTTTAAGTTCCCAGTCCGCCCTGGACGTAAGTGGTTATGGCTCTGGCTGTCACAATCAATCATGGTGGCTTTCCTCAAAACATTGCTTCCTAGGGTCATGCAGTGGAAGGACACACCCTTTCTTTCCTTGGGGCACATACTGGTTCTGATGGTAGTTGGGGTGCCTGTGATGTTAAGTGTTTGTATGGGTAAAAGGCAGAGTGTGTACAGTGCAATGACCAGCATATGGTGTAGTCAGAAAACCAGGCCAAATGTAGAAGAATAAATATATTTCTTTATTGTAGTGCAAAATGGGAGTTGTAACACATGTAACTATAGCAGTCAGTTCCAACTGTACAAAGTGCAACTCTTTCCCAGATGTATGGATATAGGCAAATATGGGAGTTATGGCCCTCTTTGTACACTATGTTGCTAAAAGTCTCTCTCAGTAGACTCTACAGCTGGCAATAATACCTTGGTAATAATGACTGTAGTGTCCACTGCAGGATGCAGAGTTTTGAAGGCACGTTTAAGTGTGAAGGGTGTGCAAATGATGTCCTTCACAGCAGCAAAGCCAGAATGGCTATAGTACCAAGTTACCTTGCTGACTTCTATGCTTGGCCATGCAGATTCTAAGTTCTCCAATTATCTCCTTCTTTTTCTCTTAATCTTGCACTAATTCACACATAGATCTGTTTCTCTGCAGCTTTCTAGGCCCGAGAAGAGGGAGCATAGGGCACAGCTTCCTCTCTCACTAAACTCTCCTCTAAGACTCGCTAACTGAGCTGGGGCACATCTTGGATCCCAACCCAACCTCCTGCAAAGGGCTGAACCAGTATTACCCCTGGTTGTCCCACCCATACACAGTTATGCTGGGCATAATACATAACATAACAATACATGACATGACATTACATTACATTTAAAAAACAAACAAATTACAGATACCCCCTGCCTCTGGGTACTGCACATACTGCTACTATTTTATTGGATGACACATTCGCTCAAGTTAATGGGTTCTGTGCAACAAATGTACTGCATAAAGGCATAATCCATATATTTATTAAAAAAAAAAAAAAAAAAAAAACAGACTGAAACAGGTCAGTTTGCTATCATCCATTTGAAAGGGTACTAAGGTGATGTTGAAAGTGGAACATACTCAATTTGCGAAAATCTCCTTGTACTGTATGGCCACTTTCACATACATAGTCAGTATTTGGTCAGTATTTATCATGATTAATTGTAAGCCAAAACCAGGAGTGGAATCTACCGAGAAAGATATCATGGAAATATTTATGCTGCTTCTGTGTTTTGGACATGCTTCTAGTTTTAGCTTACAAATACTGATGCAAAATATGTGTGAAAGTAGCCTGAGAGTGCTATAAGGAATTGGCTATTAATATCTTCACCAGGACACTGTCATTGTATTAAGGATTTAGTAAATTACTAGTACCTGTTGAGAGATTTGTTATTCAAGATCATATGTTTTTTAAACCAGTTTATCACTTGTGGCCATGATAAATAGTCATTTACACATTGTAGTTCAATACGCCCTCTGACATCAATCATAATAAATTGTGATACTTTATTTTCCTGTTTATTCTATTCACACGCTGGGTCGTCTAGCAGTGCATACTGAGGTTTAATAATTAATATGATTCAGAAACAATATAGAGCTTGGCAGCTTTTTCATATCTTCTTCATATTTCTGCACCCTCATTAGAGTTGCATGACCGTATTTCCATTAAAACAATTTTGATGAACATTTCTGGCATTTATGACATATGTAAAACAGCAGTATTACATTGATACTCTATTCACAGTGGTGTAAAGCTGTAAACTATTAACAATACCTTTTGCAGAAACCAGTTAGAGCTATTGAATTGTACTGAATGCCAAAAGAGAATATAAGTAATTGCATTTGCTCAGTGATAATATAATAAGAATAATACATCATGATGGTCAAATGCTTCCTCTTTCAGTCACATTGGGAAGCAAAAACAAGTTGTTCATAGCCCTGTCAAAACAATCCATTGCTTGTTACCGGTACCCCCAAATCAATTTCTCAAAGACTTTCCTAATCTCAAATATTTGGTGAAAAATATTATATTTCCATTTATACAACCATATTTTCAGTATCCAGCGGTTGCTGCATACATGTCACTCTGCCTATTTAAAGTTCAAGTCCATGCCATATCTGCCATATTGTGTATAAAGATGTTTACTAGAGATGAGCGAGCACTAAAATGCTCGTGTGCTTGTTATTCGAGTCGAATTTTTCCCGATGCTCGGGTGCTCGTTTCGAATAACGAACCCCATTGAAGTCAATGGGAGACTCGAGCATTTTTTGCAGGGGACCAAAGCTCTGCACAGGGAAGGTTGCTTGAAAACCTGGAAACCTCAGAAAATGATGGAAACACCACGGAAATGGACAGGAAACAGCAGGGGCAGCATGCATGGATGCCTCTGAGGCTGCCTAATCGTACCATTACGCCAAATTATGGCCAACAGCCAGGTGGTGAACCTCAAGACAATTGTGCTGACCCAGACCAAGATGGGCAAGGCACATGCGCTGGCACATGTTAGTAAAGCACCCAACTAGGTGCAACGAAAGTCCATCACCGCCTGCGGGTGACACCACTGCCCATGCTGGCACTGCTGTCCTATCCCCCGCCCCAGGATGCAGGCATAAGTGTCTCCCTCCCCGCACCCACCCAGTAGTCCACAGCGTACACAAAGTTCTCCCAGCACAGTGCCCAGCTCTCCCCTTCCCAGATGGGCAAACACGCACCCCACACCTACCCTAATTCCAGACGGGCTAAGACGCAAACTGCACCCACCCATTAGTCTCCACAAGTGGGTGGGTGCAGAGCCTTTTAGTGCCCCTCAAGACAATGCTTGTGTGCCAGGGCCGGGTAGTAACTCTCCTTGAAGTTGTGGGGGAGAGGCCTCCGGTGACCCTCAAGACAATTTTGGGCGACAGTGTAGTGGCGAGCCTCCAAAAAATCATGGGTGAGAGCCTGGAGGTGACCCTCAGAAACAATTGGTTTGAAAAAGCATGGTGGTGCACCCCTGAATGTCAGAGTGACTGAGAGTGCAGGTGAACCCGCTAAAATTGTAGTCTGGCACACCTTGGTGGAGAACCCCTAAATTACATAGTTTGACTGAGATTGCAGTTTACAGCATAAGGGTGAAACCCAGGATGACTTGTTAAGACTGAGATTGCAGTTTACAGCATGGCGGTGAACCCCAGAATGGCTTGGTTAGACTAAGATAGCAGCTTTAACACCCAAAAATTTAGCCTGACACAGCATGGCGGTGACAACAGAGTGACCAAGTGAGACTGAGTTAGCAGGTGAAGCACATAAAATTTTACCCTGACACAGCATGGCGGTGACAACAAAGTGACCAAGTGAGACTGAGGTAGCAGGTGAAGCACATAAAATTTTACCCTGACACAGCATGGCGGTGACAACAGAGTGACCAAGTGAGACTGAGGTAGCAGGTGAACCACCCAAAAATTTACCCTGACACAGCATGGCGGTGAACCCAGAGTGACCAAGTGAGACTGAGGTAGCAGGTGAACCACATAAAATTTTACCCTGACACAGCATGGCAGTGACAACAGAGTGACCAAGTGAGACTGAGGTAGCAGGTGAACCACATAAAAATTTACCCTGACACAGCATGGCAGTGACAACAGAGTGACCAAGTTAGATGAGGTAGAAGGTGAGCCACCCAAAAATTTAGCCTGACACAGCATGGCGGTGACAACAGAGTGACCAAGTTAGATGAGGTAGCAGGTGAGCCACCCAAAAATTTAGCCTGACACAGCATGGCGGTGACAACAGACTGACCAAGTTAGATGAGGAAGCAGGAGAACCACCCAAAAATTTACCCTGACACAGCATGGCGGTGAACCCAGAGTGACCAAGTGAGACTGAGGTAGCAGGTGAAGCACATAAAATTTTACCCTGACACAGCATGGCAGTGACAACAGAGTGACCAAGTGAGACTGAGGTTAGCAGGTGAACCACATAAAATTTTACCCTGACACAGCATGGCGGTGACAACAGAGTGACCAAGTTAGACTGAGGTAGCAGGTGAACCACATAAAAAATTTACCCTGACACAGCATGGCGGTGACAACAGAGTGACCAAGTTAGACTGAGGTTAGCAGGTGAAGCCACATAAAATTTTACCCTGACACAGCATGGCGGTGACAACAGAGTGACCAAGTGAGACTGAGGTAGCAGGTGAAGCCACATAAAATTTTACCCTGACACAGCATGGCGGTGACAACAGAGTGACCAAGTTAGACTGAGGTAGCAGGTGAAGCACATAAAATTTTACCCTGACACAGCATGGCGGTGACAACAGAGTGACCAAGTGAGACTGAGGTAGCAGGTGAAGCCACATAAAATTTTACCCTGACACAGCATGGCGGTGACAACAGAGTGACCAAGTTAGACTGAGGTAGCAGGTGAAGCACATAAAAATTTAGCCTGACACAGCATGGCGGTAACACCAACAAGTGACCAAGTAGATGAGGTAGTAGGTGAGCCACCCAAACATGTAGCCTGACACAGCATGGCGTGACACCACAAGTGACCAAGTTAGATGAGGTAGCAGGTGAGCCACCCAACATTTACCCTGACACAACATGGCGGGACAACAGAGTGACCAAGTTAGACTGAGTTAGCAGGTGAAGCACATAAAATTTTACCCTGACAAGCATGGCGGTGACAACAGAGTGACCAAGTGAGACTGAGTTAGCAGGTGAAAAGCCACATAAAATTTTACCCTGACACAGCATGGCGGTGACACAGAGTGACCAAGTGAGACTGAGTTAGCAGGTGAAGCACATAAAATTTTACCCTGACACAGCATGGCGGTGACAACAGAGTGACCAAGTGAGACTGAGTTAGCAGGTGAAGCACATAAAATTTTACCCTGACACAGCATGGCGGTGAACCCAGAGTGACCAAGTGAGACTGAGGTAGCAGGTGAAGCACATAAAATTTTACCCTGACACAGCATGGCGTTGACAACAGAGTGACCAAGTGAGACTGAGTTAGCAGGTGAAGCACATAAAATTTTACCCTGACACAGCATGGCGGTGACAACAGAGTGACCAAGTGAGACTTAGTTAGCAGGTGAAGCACATAAAATTTTACCCTGACACAGCATGGCGGTGAACCAGAGTGACCAAGTGAGACTGAGTTAGCAGGTGAAGCACATAAAATTTTACCCTGACACAGCATGGTGGTGACAACAGAGTGACCAAGTGAGATTGAGGTAGCAGGTGAACCACCCAAAAATTTACCCTGACACAGCATGGCGATGAACCCAGAATGACCAAATTAGACTGAGGTAGCAGGTGAACCACCCAAAAATGTAGCCTGACACAGCATGGCGGTGACACCACCAATGCCTTTGGCAGACTGAGATTGCAGTCAAATGGCTGTTTGAAGTTGACTCTCCTAAAAAAATTTTTTGAGTGTCTGTAGTTGACCCTCCTAAAAAATTGTTTTTGAGTGTCTGTAGTTGACCCTCCTAAAAAATTGTTTTTAAGGTGTCTGTAGTTGATGCTCGTAAAAAAATTGATTGGAGAGAGGGCCTGTAGGTGGCCCTCCCTAAACATTGTTTGAAAAGAGAGCCAGTTGGCCCTCTGAAAAATTGCCTGTTGGCTCAGCGTTTGTGTAAGACGAGAAGGAGGAGGAGGACGAGAGGAGAGGATACATGAAGAATCTTCATGTTGAGCTGCTTTCCCCCGGTGGAGATTTGAATTCTGGTGAAATCCAGGCTTTATTGATTTTAATAAGCGTCAGCCTGTCAGCGCTGTCAGTTAACAGGCGTGTACGCTTATAAGTGATGATGCCACCAGCTGCACTGAAGACCCGCTCTAACAACACGCTAGCAGCAGGGCAGGCCAGCACCTCCCAGGCATACAGCGCCAGTTCGGGCCACGTGTCCAGCTTTGCAACTCAGTAGTTGTATGGAGCAGAGTGATCACGCAGGACATTGGTATGGTCAGCTAAGTACTCCCTCACCATCTTTCTGAAAAGCTCCCCCCTACTCTGCCTAGACTGGGGACGGGTGACAGTGTCTTGCTGGGGTGACATAAAACTGGCAAAGGCCTTGGAGAGTGTTCCCCTGCCAGTGCTTGACAAGCTGCCTTCTCGCCTCCTGTCTCCCGCTAGTTGGCCCACAGAACCACGTCCTCTGCCGCTAGCAGTGTTAGATGGGAAGGATAGTTTCAGCTTGTGCACCAGGGCCTGTTGATATTGATTCACTCTCATACTCCTTTCCTCTACAGGAATGAGAGTGGAAAAGTTCTGCTTGTACCGGGGGTCCAGGAGGGTGAACACCCAGTAATCGGTGTTGGCAAAAATGTTTTTAACGCGAGGGTCACGGGAAAGGCAGCCTAACATGAAGTCAGCCATGTGCGCAAGAGTCCCAACATGCAAGAATTCCCTTTCCTCAGTAGGCTGACTCTCCATTTCCTCCTCCTCCAACTCCTCCTCTTCAGCCCATACACGCTCAACAGATAAGAAGGAATGAGCATAGGTACCCTCTTCAGTCTCGCCAACAGTCTCCTCCTCTTCCTCCTCTTTCTCCTCATCCTCCTCCTCCAATACGCACTGAGAAACAGACCTGAGGGTGCTCTGGCTATCAAGCAACTTATCTTCTTCCCCCATCTCCTGTGACAAGCGCAAAGCCTCTGACTTCATGCTGAGCAGTGACTTTTTCAGCAGACAAAGCAGCGGGATGGTGACGCTGATAATGGCGGCATCGCCACTGCCCATCTGTGTTGACTCCTCAAAGTGGCTTAACACCTGACAGATATCAGACATCCATGTCCACTCCTCATTGTAGACTTGAGGAAGCTGACTAACCTGACTACCAGTTCTGGTGGAAGTTGTCATCTGGCAGACTACAATGGCTCTACGGTGCTGGTAAACCCTGGCTAAAATGTGTAATGTGGAATTCCATTGCGTGGGCATGTCGCACAACAGTCGGTGAGCTGGCAGTTGTAAGCACCGTTGCACTGCCCTGAGGGTGGCAGCATCTGTGGTTGACTTATGGAAATGCGCACAGATGCATCGCACCTTGGTGAGCAATTCAGACAAATTGGGGTAGGTCTTGAGGAACAGCTGAACCACAAGATTGAACACGTGGGCCAGGCATGGCACATGTGTGAGTCTGCCGAGTTGCAGAGCCGCCACCAGGTTACGCCCGTTGTCACACACAAGCATGCCTGGTTTGAGGTTCAGCGGCGCCAGCCAAAGATCAGTCTGCGCCGTGATGCCCTATAACAGCTCTTGGGCGGTGTGCCTCTTGTCACCTAAGCTCAGCAGTTTCAACACTGCCTGTTGGCGCTTACCCAGTGCACCTGCGCCTGGAGCTACCGACTGAAGGCACCGTGCTCACGGATGGTAATTGAGAGGAGGAGGAGGAGGAGGGGTTGGAGGAAGAGGCATAATAAGCCTGAGAAACTGTGACCGAGGCAGGCCTCGCAATGCTCGGTGTGGGCAGCACATGAACGGCCCTAGGGTAAGACTCGGTCCCAGCCTCCACCAAGTTAACCCAATGTGCCGTCAGTGAGATATAGTGTCTCTGCCCGCCAGCACTTGTCCACGTGTCCGTGGTTAGGTGGACCTTATCACTTACCACATTGGTCAGGGCACGGATGATGTTCTCTGACACGTGCTGGTGTAGGGCTGGGACGGCACATCGGGAAAAATAGTGGCGGCTGGGGACCAAGTACCGAGGGACAGCCACCGCCATCAGGTTGCGGAAAGCCTCAGTCTCTATCAGTCTATAGGGCAGCATCTCCATGCTCAACAATTTGGAAATGTGGATGTTTAGGGCTTGTGCATGTGGGTGGCTGCAATTGTATTTGCGCTTGCACTCAAATGTCTGCTGCAGAGACAGCTGAACGCTGCGCTGGGACGTAGTCTTTAGACGGTGGCTATTGCACCGCAAACCACTCAATTTTTCACTGCACTGTAGGATATATAACTGAGAGGAAAAACTTATATTTTCTACACTCCGGCTAGTGTGCAGCACACGACAGAATTTTGTACTGCTCTGTATAATGTATAATTGAGAGGAAAAATGTATATTGTCTACACTCCGGCTAGTGTGCAGCACACGACACAATTTCGCACTGCACTGTAGTATATATGACTGAGAGGAAAAACGTAGTCTTTAGACGGTGGCTATTGCACCGCAAACCACTCAATTTTTCACTGCACTGTAGGATATATAACTGAGAGGAAAAACGTATATTTTCTACACTCCGGCTAGTGTGCAGCACACAACAGACTTTTGCACTGCACTGTATAATATATAACTGAGAGGAAAAACGTATATTTTCTACACTCCGGCTAGTGTGCAGCACACGACAGAATTTTGTACTGCACTGTATAATATATAACTGAGAGGAAAAACGTATATTTTCTACACTCCGGCTAGTGTGCAGCACACAACAGAATTTTGCACTGCACTGTATAATATATAACTGAGAGGAAAAACGTATATTTTCTACACTCCGGCTAGTGTGCAGCACATGACACAATTTCGCACTGCACTGTAGTATATATGACTGAGAGGAAAAAGTAGTCTTTAGACGGCGGCTATTGCACCGCAAACCACTCAATTTTTCACTGCACTGTAGGATATATATAAAAAATGTATTCACTAGACTGACGCTACAGTACAGCACACTACATAATTGCTCACTGGACTGTAGTGTATAGAAACGAGAGAAAAACGTATTCCCTAGACTGACACTACTGTACAGTACACTACATAATTGTTCACTGGACTGTAGTGTATAGAAATGAGAGAAAAACGTATTCCCTAGACTGACGCTACTGTACAGTACACAACATAATTGTTCACTGGACTGTAGTGTATAGAAATGATAGAAAAAACGTATTCCCTAGACTGCACTACAGATCCCAGCAAGCCAAGGCACAGCAGCAGCACCAGCAGCATCAAAAATGAGTACTGAGAGGACTTTGGGCAATTTCTTTTGGGTCTGTGTGGACCACGTGCTGTCCCTTCTGCCACCAGTCACTGTGTACAGTGTGCAGCCAAGATGGTGGTAGCTGCACTACAAGTCCCAGCCAGCAGCCTGGAGGAGACAAAAAAAAAGGTGCTTGTAGCCCTTAGAAGGGCTGTTGGGTTCTTTGTAGGTGATTCCTGCCTAACCAACATCTAAATTCAGGCCCTAACACTCTCCCTGACAGACAGCAGCTCTATCCCTAATCTCATGCAGACGGCGTATGACGCGAGCAGCGCGGAACCAGATTCTTATATTCCCAGGTTATCTGATCTGGCCAGCCAATCCCTGCTATCGACTTGTAGGGGCCCCACGTGATGCTAGGAGGTACCAAAGACTCTCCTGCATGTTGATTGGCTGAGAAAAGGCGCCTAACATGCCGGAAGAGGAAGATGCCATTTCCTCGAGGATCGCGATATGCCAACCTTTGAACAAACTTTGCATACTTCAATAGTAAAGATGACTTACAAAGAATTCTATCGCAAACTTAACTGTCAGGGCTCCGTCGGTGTGATCTGTGGCTTAGGTGTGGCCACACCGGGAGAGAAGTGTTGCTAATCCATGCTCCTTGGAGATGCGACAGCATCCTTAGCAATGCTCTTTTTCTCCTCACAGCTGGAATTTGCTGGATGAGATTAGCAGTGGGCTGATTGCTCAGCTGCTCTATTCCTATGTGCTAGTGTTCTGGCTAATGGAGCGCCGAGTCATGACCTACCAGGTTCTGATCCTGGAACTCGGTGCTCTATTTAAACCCCTTCCTGGCTATACACCAGTGCCAGTAATAGTTTCTGACTCACTAGCTGTTTTCCTAGTTCCTATGCATTTTGGATTGCTCTTTCCTATGACTTCGGCTTGTCTTCTAACCACTCTCTTTCTCTCTGTTTGGTACTGCATAGCCTGTCTGGTTCTGACCTATTTACGTATGACCCTGTTTTGTGTTGTTTTGTCTCTGCACCTTAGTAGTATAGAGGCTGTCAACAAGTTATGGTCTTGCTACCTAGGGCTAGTACTGCAAGTAGGTAGGGAAAGTGGGCTGGTTTCTAGGTAAGGGCTCAATGTTCACCCTACATGCGGGTGTGACAAATTCTCTGCTAAATTTGTCTTTCATTAAAAATAATAAGAATGGCTATAAAGCAGTGCCAATGTAAATTAATCAGAATTTAAGAAATAAAAATGACTGGAAACAGGTTTCAATGTAGAAATTACATCTTCATCAGGCCATACAATCTTTAAAATGACCATGCTTATATAGGCACAAACAGGGGGAAGGGGCAGGAAGTCAGTAAGGTTGAGCTCTTCTCTAATCATCTTTCAGGATATCAATGGAAAAAATCTACAAAAGGAAAAAAGGAAAAAAAGGAAAAAGGAAAAAAATCTACAAAAGAAAAAAAAAACACTTAAAAAGGTCATAAGAAAATACAGAGTGGCTCAATTATATAATAAAACTAGCAGAAAGACCCGGCTTCGCCTGGGTACATTTCATCTATTTATTTAATGTTTCTGTGTGTCGTTGCAGAGAGAAAGTCAATGCAGCTGACAGAAATTGATTTTTACCTTCATTTTTTCAATCCCTATTGGCTGCGGAGTGGGAGGGGGTGTGGTTTAATGGGACACGGGGGGGGGTTAAGTCCTTCATTTCAGGGTGGCCTGAATTATAGGTTAATGCCATGGTAATTTGAGGAAACACAATGGGTAGCAGTGGAAGAAAACATTGCTTTGCGCGGGTATATTTAATCTATTTCATTTAATGTTTCTGTGTGTCGTTGCAGAGAGAAAGTCATCCTCCCTCCCATCCCTGCAGCTGACAGTTGTTGATTTTTACCTTCAATTGTTCAATCTCCATTGGCTGCGGAGTGGGAGGGGTCATGGCCTGACTGAGTCGGGGGCGTGACGTTGCAAGACCTGGGGCGGGGTTTTAAGTCCTTCTTTTGATGGTGGCCAGAATTACAGGTCGATGCCATGGTAATTTATGAGGACACGCCATGGGTAACAGTGGAAGAAAACATTGCTTTGCACGGGTATATTAAATCTATTTCATTTAATGTTTCTGTATGTTGTTGCAAAAAGAAATCCAACTTCCCTCCCACCCCTGCAGCTGACAGAAGTTGATTTTTACCTTCATTTTTTCAATCTCCGTTGGCTGCGGAGTGGGAGGGGGCGTGGCCTGACAGAGTCGGAGCGCGGTTTCGCGAGATCTGGGGCGGGGGTCAGAGTGGCATGAATTACAGGTCGATGACATGGTAATTTATGGGGACCCGCAATGGGTAGCAGTGGAAAAAAACATCTTTTATTAGTACTGAATGGTCGTAGTCTAAAATTAGTCAATTTCATCTACGATTTTTGTGTGTCGTTGCAGAGAGAAATTCACCCTCCCACCCATGCAGCTGATTTTTTTTCAATCCCCGTTGCCTGCGGAGTGGGAGGGGGCGTGGCCTGGCAGAGTTGGGGGTGTGGATTATCAAGATGCTTCGAACGGTTGTAGTCTGAAATTAGTCTATTTCATCTAAAATTTTGTGCGTCATTGCAGAGAGAAATTCACCCTCCCACCCCTGCAGCTGACAGAAGTTTATTTTTCCCTTCAGTCTTTCAATCCCTGTTGGCTGCGGAGTGGGAGGGGGCATGACCTGACAGAGTTGGGGGTGTGGCTTAGCAAAGCGCTTCGCATAGGTGATTTAATCTATTTCATTTAATGTTTCTGTGTGTCGTTGCAGGATGGCTGCAGAGTGGGAGGGGGCGTGGTCTGACAGAGTTGGGGGCGTGACTTAGCAAGACGATTCGAACAGTTGTAGTCTATAATTAGTCTATTTTATCTAAAATTTTTGTGTGTCGTTGCAGAGAGAAATTCACCCTCCCACCCCTGCAGCAAACAGAAGTTTATTTTTACCTTTATTTTTTCAATCCCCGTTGGCTGCGTAGTGGGAGGGGGCGTAACCTGACAGAGTCGGGGGCGTGGATTAGCAAGACGCTTCACATGGATGTATTTAATCTATTTCATTTAATGTTTCTGTGTGTCGTTGCAGAAAGAAAGTCAACCTCCCACCCATCCCTGCAGCTGACAGAAGTTGATTTTTACCTTTATTTTTTCAATCCCTGTTGGCTGCGGAGTGGGAGGGGGCGTGGCCTTACAGAGTCGGGGCGTGGCTTAGCAAAGCGCTTTGCATAGGTGCATTTAATCTATTTCATTTAATGTTTCTGTGTGTCGTTGCAGAATGGCTGTGGAGTGAGAGGGGGGGTGGCCTGACAGAGACGGGGCGTGGCTTAGCAAAAGGCTTCAAACGGTTGTAGTCTATAATTAGTCTATTTCATCTAAAATTTTTGTGTGTCGTTGCAGAGAGAAATTCACCCTCCCACCCCTGCAGCAAACAGAAGTTTATTTTTATCTTCATTTTTTCAATTCCCATTGGCTGCGGAGTGGGAGGGGGCGTGACCTGACAGAGTCGGGGGCGTGGATTAGCAAGACGCTTCGCATGGGTGTATTTAATCTATTTTATTTAATGTTTGTGTGTGTTGTTGCAGAGAGAAAGTCAAACTCCCACCCATCCCTGCAGCTGACAGAAGTTGATTTTTACCTTTATTTTTTCAATCTCTGTTGGCTGCGGAGTGAAAGGGGGTGTGGCCTGATGGAGTCGGGGGTGTGGCTTAGTGAGACCTGGGGCGGGGGTTTTAAGTACTTCTTTTAGGGTGGCCTGAATTAAAGGTCAATACCATGCTTATTTATGAGCCCACGCAATAGACAGCAGTGGAGGAAAACATCTTTTATTACTACTGAACTGTAGTAATAGAAAAACACATAAGTTATATTTATGGTAACCAGAATACCTTTAACAGTGTCAGTGAATAGAAATGGATGAGATCCTCAGCTGCTGATAATTACCTGGTTGTTATGGAAACCTGCCCTCCCTGTGTGTGCCTTTGCAGAGAATGGCAGTTGGAGTTTAAAACCAAAGTTCCCAGTTGTAATGTTGGCTAATGGAGATCATATTTTGGGAATATCTCAGGAATGGTATGTCCTAGAGAGATGAGTCCTGGTCTAAAACCTTCCCGGACGCCTGATGTACCTGTGTGCCGAATTTGGTGAAAATCGGTCCAGTAGTTTGGTCGCGCATAGAGAACAGACAGACAGACAGACAGAAACTCATTTTTATATTATTAAGAGATAAATGAAATGAAAAGAAAAAAGCATCCTTAAATGTAAAAATTCAAACTTAAAAAGATGATTCTACCATCATTGAGACCATTTGGCTGTAAACTGTCCAACTTACATTATATATCCAAAAGGACTCCTACTAAGTCTCAAAAATCTATATGGAACAGTGTAAGGTACCTGTTCTATGGGAATAATGGGAATGAAGCTGAAATCACAATCATGCAGCAACAAACAGTGCCGAGATACACTGGAGGAGATTTATCAAACTGGTATAAAGTAGAACTGGCTTAGCTGCCCATAGCAACAAATCAGAATACACCTTTCATTTTTCACAGCTCCTTTACAAAATGAAAGGTGGAATTTGATTGGTTGCTATGAGCAACTAAGTCAGTGCTACTTTACACCAGTTTGAAAAATCTCTCCCTATGTGTTTCTGGAAACCCTTCTGTGCATTACGACAGTGGCCATTAATCCTGCACCTCAATGGTTTCACATAATGTCCAATATACTGTAACCTACACAAGCTTTGTAAGAGGCATTTAACAAAATTTGAGCTGCAGTTAAGAAAACAGCTGATAGGAAACTGTTCATCAGTGGTGGTGACACTAAGGTTAAAAGCTCTAAGTGTTATATAGTCACAGCAGCGGCAGCATTTTACTTCACACTTAAAAACTCCCTTGATGTCTGAAAGCATATAGAGCACTGATTATGCAACCTAATAGGGGCAAGTATGTTATGAAATGTGATGGACCGCCTGAACGTTAGCTATAGTTTTGGAGAAATGTGGCCCCTAAGGTATGGATTATATATGCCAGAGACGTTATAATATGTTCCTAACTTCTCTATGTCCCATGTTGTAGGTAGTAATCAAATTGTGCTTGAAGCTCTTGGTGTTTTCATGTACACTAGACGGCTGCAAGGAATCAGCCTGTGATAGAGCCAAAGCTCTATTAAATGCACATTTTGAAGCTCTCAGGATAATTCTTGTCTCTAAATCTAGAAGATAAATCCTTTGCTGTAAAAAGGTTGTACACAACAGTTATTTCTAATTCTTTTAAATTGCCCAAAGGACATATTTTTAATCCAGGGTGTATAATGGACACGGTTAAAATCCAGATTCATGTCGACGGTTTTAAAATAGGTTTTTGTGGTAAACTTTCCTATGTGTTATTTAGACACTACTAGGTCTAAAAGTTCCAATATGTCAGGGCAGTAGTGATACGTGAAGGATAGATCCAATTCATTGCTGTTGAAATGGCTGATGAATCTAGCAGCCTCCTCCTCACTCCCACCCCAGATAAAGAATAAATCATTAATAAATCTTCTATCTCTGAACAGATGTATTTGGTCTAAAAAACATATATAGATCAGCATGGAATGGCGCAAGTCTCAATCCCATAGCATATCCTCAAACCTGCCTGCAAACCTGTGAATTAAAACTAAAGATGTTTTGCTTTTAATATAAAGCTAATGGATTGTCGTTTGGTGTGGACCCACTGTGCAAGTTACCAGTTTGACTTTGGACTAAACCTAAGAGCATTGTCCTTGTGGTTCCCTGGTATTCACTCATTAAGCCCTGCGACTTCACTGCTGAGAATCTACCAAGCTGCTACCTCCTGGATTAGTCCTGGTGTAGTTGACAGCCAAACCAGGGGGGTAAGAGACACCGGTGTGAAGCACCAAGACAAAATGCGTAGTTGGAACACAGTCCAAGGTCAGCGCAGGCTGAGTAGGGCATAGTCCAGGTAACAGTTCCAATGTGGGGCAGGTGGCAAGAATCCGTGGACAGGCAATGTATGGTACATGAGTATTCAGACAAGAGACGACCTTCACTGGTTACTAGAGACTAGAAAAGCTCAAAGCTCAGGCAAGGAGGCGGAACAACAGTCCAACTAAGTAGGGAGGCTGATCAGGACTTCAGGGAGCAGAACTAGGAGCAAATGGAATGATTAACTGTTGCAGTGATAAATTGAAGTTCACTGAGCATTAGTCCCAATACACACAGGGAGAATGAGCTGATGCCAACACAGTGGCAGGACAGTGGCAGAAACAGGACGCCAGCCTAACACTGGGGGCATCATACCATCTTTGAAAAGAAAATGTTGATTACCTGTATTCCCACTTTGTGAGGTATATTTGAATATAGAACTGACACATCTGCTGTGAGAGCAGAAAGATAGGGAGAGGTGACTGTGGAGTTACATTTATGTAGCTCATTGATCAACTATGTAGAATCTTCTAAGTAAGATGACAGTGTAATGACATCCTTCTACAGGTGTAAATTGATGAAGTGCAATTGGTTGCTAATGAGAGATCCTATCCCTGAAATAAAAGGCCAACCAGGGGGATTAATGACAGGTGATAAAAGAAAGGTTATGGTGGCTCAATCACTTCTAAAATGTCATTTCCCTCCTGGACAATAGGTTCTCAGAATAGGCAGAGTCAATCAAACTGTTGAATTCAACCACATATTCTGATTGCCGGTTTCAATCCAGGGTCTCTCTCTCTCTGCTCCTCTATTATATAATCACTCCTATTCTATATTACAATGCACCCACCTTTATCCTCAGCTCTAATAATATGTCATGTCATAGTTCGATGATAAGGATCACAGTGCTGTCTTTTCAGCTGTGGGCAATTTATGGGAATTGATATCAAGATATTCAAGTCTTTTGAAGTCCTCATTTACTAGGTTGAAAAAAGACTGAATACCAGGACCCATATGATGTAAGGGATAAAATGTAGATTTAGATCAATTCACATCAATCTGGGCATTTCCAGATGCCTCAAGAGAGTTTTGGTCAGAAGGATCATCTGTCAGGGAGGAGATGGCAATACCTGGTTAAAATTAGCTAATAAATATAAGACTTAAGATCAAGAAATAATTAAAAGCCATTGGGTCTTATTGTTGGACAAAAAGATAAACTAATCGCATCCTCTCCTAGAACATGATATAAGAAATCTTTATTGTCTTTATTTTCTTTGGTAGAGTTGCTGTGACGCTGCATTCCTTCTGCATCCCCTAGTTTTATTTTTTATTTTAGATGTTTTTTTAGGGACTCTGGTTCCATTACTGGAAAAAAACTGACTTATTGTCTAGCATCATGGACTGGTGAGGATGAACGTCAACATGGTAGTACAGTAGCCAACAGTGACAATGATGGAAGGTCTGGAGGCATATTGAGTTGCAAAGAAGGAGCAAGATCCTGTAGGATATGAGGAGAATGAAGACAAATCTTCCGCCTGGGTTTCCTTGTTTCCTTGTCCGGTGAACAAGCTAAAGAAGGCTTTGCTTTGGTGACAATGTTACCAGAATGTGAAGCTTCAAGAACACCAATGTTATGATAGATGAAAATTTTAGAATTTGGGACAAAGTAAGCAGTTCTGTAGAGATGTGAGCAGCCAAGAGGGGCTCTTCCGTGGATGCCACATGACCTAAAATGTCTGGTCTGAAATGTTAAAGCACCAATGCAAGTTCTAATTACTTCAAGGCCTATATAGGGATGGAGCCTAAAAGGGTTCCATTGGAGGGCGTGGCCTGGCTGCAGAAGGAGATGGCAGCGTGAGAACTGAGCTCCTGCACTGAAGCAGCTATTTTCAGCATTTACCGGGACACAAGCTATTTCTCCCACCTCAAACCAACTTCTGGATCCCATGATGACCAGGGGGAAAAAAGGGATCAAGTCCCAGAGTAAACTGGACTTCTTCTTTAATCCGGACAGAGACAAGACCGGAGCGGCGTGCAGCCGCAGCATTCACTCTTCTAGCTCCGATTCACCTCCTTCATCACAGGGAGAGAACTCACCTAGAGAGGTAGCTATAAATGACACAAGAGACTTACCTAGACAATTGGAACACCGCACACCGAGCCCGGACAAGTCTCCTACATGCCACAGGCCCGAGCCAAGAGTTGGCGCGAAACAATTGAACGCGGAGGCACCATCTTGGATCTCTCCCTCAGCCAATCCAGCAAAGCAGCGGCAACGAATGCAAGACACTGAGGAAGAACAGGAGGTAGGCAATATATCTCTGCACTCTCAGGCACAACTAAGTGACTGTCTAGCTGCTATACCTACTTCGGATGCCCCTGCTTCAGGCTCCATGAAAAAAGAACTGTTGCTAGCATTTAATGCTTCATTTCAGCAGAGTATTGCGCACTTATTATCACCCCTACAGAAATCGGTGACCGAGGTTGGAAATAGGGTCACACACATCGAATCCAGAATGGGTGAGTTCGCTAACTCTCATAATCAACTTATTGATAATAGCCAAGTGATAGAGGAAGAAATAACGGCACTTAAGGCTAAAGTGGTGGACCTGGAGGACCGCTCACAGAGAAATAACCTTAAATTCAGAGGAATCCCTGAGGATATCGACCAAAAACATCTGGTCTCATACATACAGGGACTACTCAAGCTTCTTCTGCCTGACAGTTCTCCACTAGATCTCACCTTAGATCGAGCTCATAGGGTGGTGAAGCCGAAGCATCTAGCAGAAACCATACCGCGGGACGTATTAGCCAGAGTCCACTATTACCACATCAAAGATGAGATTATGAATGTCGCACGTAAGATGAAAGAACTGCCAGATCCCTACCAAGCAGTCAAAATCTTTGCAGACCTTTCAGCCACCACATTGAGACTCAGACGGCAACTGCTACCTATAACAGTCACTCTTAGAGAAAATAATATTCCTTATAGGTGGGGATTTCCAGTGAAGATCATCCTCACCCGCAACAACGTAAACTATGTGATTTCTTCAGTACGCGATGGAGTTAAGCTTCTTAATAGATGGGACATTACAGTTCAACTTCCACCTACTGATCCACCAGATGCTTATATGAAAACCAAATCGGATGGGAGAAAGACCAACACCACTTGACTCGTCTGAATGAGATAATTCCCGGGTCCAAATCATTCTTCGGTTCTCCTGCTGCTATCAGTGCTCATGCGTTCCATTCTGCTATTTCAGGGACTATAGTTCCATTATACATTTGTTCCGCCCTACTGTGACACAGTGTCTTTTCCGTTGGGCACCGTTATTTATGTTTTTGCCACTGGAATAGTGGCCTAATATTGTAGTACGTTTGTACTGCTTTCTAAAAGTTTGTCCTTTTTCACGTTCTATATTTTCTCTTCTTTTATTTCATTTTCATATATTTTATTTTATTGTATTTATCTATTCATTTCAGTGCAGGCTTCTATCCATCCTCTGGGTGCAGGTGTTTTAGTCAGCAGACGGCCCCCTCGGCCTCTCCAGCATTTTGCCACTGGGAGTAGGTTACTCGGTTCTTCAAGTAAGGTAAAGCATTTAACCCTGCTAAGATGGTGATAAAGCTGACCTCTCTCAACGTCAAAGGCTTGAATAGCCCATTTAAACGTTCTATGATGTGGAAAGAGGCATTGTCCCTTCACTCTGATATTTTCTGTGCACAAGAAACTCATGTGGTTTCTCAAGATGCACATAGGATCAAACATCCTCAATACCCACAGGTCTTTCATGCACATTACACGAAGAAGCAGAGGGGAGTCGTTCTGGCACTCAAGAATACTATAGCTTTTACACAAATCTCAATTGATATAGATCCCAATGGGAGATACATCATACTTGTGGGGATCTTTAATAATGTGACATACACCATAGCCACAATTTATGCACCTAATCGCAAGCAGGCCAGATTTTTTAACAAGGTGCTTCATAAAATAGATAAGGTTAAAAAAGGCTCTGTCATCCTATGTGGAGACTTCAACACAGTCCCCGATGCCTCTTGGGACTCCACCTCTGCTTCTCATTGGCATGCTGACATTTTATCACCCTTGATTCATAAGCAAGGATTGTATGTTATCTAGCGAATCCAGCATGGCTCGGAAAGAGATTACACGTTTCATTCCACTCCATTCAACACATATTCTAGAATAGACTTATTCTTGGTGGACGACTCTCTCCTTCACAATGTGACCTCATCCTCAGTGGAGTCCATTAAATGGTCAGATCACGCACCCATTGCTATCACTCTATCAGAGGTGCATTCTCGATCCAATCAGCCTATGTGGAGAGACAATGCATTTCTAATGGCTCATTCTTCTTATAAAGAAGAAATTCGCAAAGCCATAGTGGAATATTTTGAGCTTAATTCGGGCATAGTCTCCAAACATTCCACTCTATGGAATGCCCATAAAGCATATATAAGAGGGGTATTTATCAAACTGGGGCATCAAGTGAAAAAAGAGAGGGATAGGCGATTTTCAGAAATATTCTGCAAACTCCAATGTTTAGAATCCCAAAATAAGAAGGCTGCTTCTCCTTCCCTGCAAGCTGACATCAGACAGCTACGGATTCAGCTCAATGATTGTCTGCTATACTCATATGAGAAGCAAATGCGTGCCTGAGAACGCAATACTACTCTCAAGATAATAAAAGTGAGAAAATCTTGGCCAATAAATTAAAGAAAAGGGCACAAAAATCTAGAATATATTTTATTATGAATGCCACCAACACTTATAAACTCTATGATCCCAAAGATATTGCTAATAGGTTTAAATACTATTATTCTTCACTGTATAATCTTGAGAGCCATGGGGTTACGCCTCCTACCCAACAAGATATTTCATCTTTCTTACAAAGCTTAAAGCTCCCCACTCTAATTCACAGCTTACTAAAATTAACACTCCTTTCACAGCGGCAGAAATTCTTGCGACCATTAAAACCCTTCCATATAACAAAGCACCAGACATATCAAGACATACTAAACCCCTACCTATTGAACATGTATTCTGAAACAATCGAATCGGGCACGTTTGATCAAGAGATGTCAATAGCCACTATAGTAACTCTGCCAAAACCTGGAAAAGAACCAACTCATCCACAAAATTTCCATCCCATCTCCCTTCTAAATACGGATATAAAGCTGTTTGCAAAACTCATTGCTACCAGAATAGCCACACTTCTACCAAGCCTTATACACCCTGACCAAGCAGGGTTCATCAAAACGAGACAAGCATCAGATAACACCAGACATCTGGTGAACCTTATACATTGCTTAGAGCAGAATAAACAACCGGGATTGTTGGTCGTTATGGACGCCGAGAAGGCTTTTGACCGAGTAAATTGGTCATTTGTTTTTTCGGTACTGCAACATTTTGGCTTCGGTGGCTATATATTTGATGCCATTAAAACATTATATCAGAATCCAGCAGCCAAGGTTCTCGCCAATGGGGTTATGTCTAACCCATTTGTGATTTCTAATGGTACCCGTCAAGGCTGCCCACTGTCACCCCTGATATTTGTGCTCACTATAGAGCCACTAGCCCAAGCTTTGAGACAAAGTAGTGGTGGTGGGATGGGGATGTATCTACAGCTTGGGTACAAATAGAAAAGCACATGATAACGCCTTACTCCTTGAGAGCTTTGTTGATGGCATCTCTATTGCCTAAGTCTCAATTGCCAACAGTACTTCACAGACTAGTTAACCACTCTCTTAAGCTGTGGAAACAGTTTCATTCCTGTACAGCCAAAAAGAAGATAGCAATAACCCAATGGGCTCCACTGAGGACGCTGGAACTTCTCATTGTCAAGGTTGGGGTACACAGAAAAGGGAGATGTGATCCCTGAGCTCTCCCCAACCCCTGTCGCTGCCTAATTGCCTCCGTGTCCTAGGCAACACGGCGACAACCACAAGGACTGCAATTACACTAACTAGGTGCAGGGAAAAGGGACAACAAACAGAGACGAACAACACACTGAAGAATAGTCGACTAGCCGCGTCAGAAAACCAGAGATAACGTAAGTACAAAATCGGAAGACTGTAGAGTAGTCAGATACAAGCCAAGGGTCAAATACAAGCAGTCAGGATACACACGATACAACACACAAGCAGGAATAGCAAGGATTTGCAAAAACCGGCAAAGACCAGAGAAGAGGGCAGGTATTTATGCAGGAAGATATCCCACCCCCAGGTTCTGAATGGACCAGATTCAGAGAAGCCACTCAGCCCAGCACCTGAGTATTAACCCTAAGTAGACAAACAAAAACATGAAGATGGGCGTTGGCTCCAAAACAACTCCACAGTGTGAACATGGTTAAAGGCAAGGCATAGGCACTAAACAGAAACACACAAAAACTCAGAATACCAAGCAAAAATAGAAAACCTATGTTCTCCGGTGACCAGACCTGACACTCATATCGAACATGGATCTGAGGGGATGGGAAGGAAAGGGGCTAGATTCAATACCATTGCTTTTTCTAAACCAGATTCTTAAATCTTACCTGACTCTTATGCAGCAATACGATCTACCAAAACATGATTTATATAAATATTTACAAATAAGGCATCTACTGAATAGCACAGATCCCTTTCTCTCCCAAGCGAGTGATGAGATTTTCAAGCTTTGGAGCAGTAACTCCTCAATCAAGCAAGGTCTTAGACCAATTTATGCTGCCTTAAATGAAAAAGGTACTACAGTAAAAACTGCACCATTGTTGTCCTGGGAACAGGAATTGACAGTCTCATACACTATCTCTCAATGGTCAAATGCTTTTAAATTTATATCCAGCTTTTTCAAGTGTATGTCACATTATGAGTCGGCAATTAAAACAATACTCAGGTGGTATTACCCTCCTGAATGACTCAGTATATTACCTGGGGTGTCTGCGGAGTGCTGGAGGGGTTGCGGGGGCCGAGGCACTCTGTTCCATATATTATGGACATGTCCTCTGATTCAGGGATATTGGAGAGATGTATTTTCTCTGATATTCTCTATCACAGGGATAGCCTCCCAACCATCACCATCTTTGGCAATTCTATTTATTGGATTAGACACATTTCCTTCCACATATAGACTGATCATAGCTCACATATGTTTAGCTGCTAAACTAGCGTTAACACATCACTGGAAGACCCCGACCATTCCAGATCTCAGCGAAATTTCATCCAGGATTAACAGGACTTGTCTATATGAGAGGATAATGGCTCTTAAAAACTATCAATACAAAAAGTTTGAGAGTTTTTGGTCAAAATGGATTTCATATAACAATCTATCTTTTTCATGAAATACTGACTGTGCCAGATAACACCCAGAGGATGGACTCCTAGATACCAATATTGTTGTTGGAACATATCAATGGGCTCTCATTATAAAAGTTTGCACCTTCAGTTTATAATACCCATGAATATTAACCAACGCTTAGGAGCTCACTTAAAGAATATGCATATTTGTCTTGTACACCTGTACTTTATGACTTTTTGACTCAACCAATATTACATTTCTTTTATATGTTTTTGTTTATTTAGTTTTTGTTATTGTTAAAAAACTGTAAAACTATGAGACAACAACAATGTGTTTCTCTTATTACATAATGCCTGTAATATTGTACTGCAGTTTTGTCTCAATAAAAATTATAATGAAAAAAAAATAAAAGGGTTCCATTGGCAGATTGAGTTTTATAATCAATGTTGTTGTCATTGGCACCACTCTCTGATATAAGTGGCACAGGTTGGAAACCACTACTATTGACTAGCTGACCAGACAAAATAGAGGGGAAATGAGTCACCTTAGTAGACTTTCTAACCACAAGGATTTAGAGCGGTAACTAGATTTGTTTTTGTTTATACCATTACCTTTGGGAACTTGTGAGGGGAATTTCTCTACCAATGGAATATGGATAATTTTGTTGAGATGAAGGGACTGATATTCAACATTGTATTTAAAAACCTTACTTGCACTAAAGATAAGCCTAGTATTTGTAGTGTGTCATTAAGCTTCTGATGACGTTTATTCATTGCACTAATCCATGGTGTTGCCCGACCAATCCATACTTCAACCCATGAGATAGCCCTCATGGTCTTTACACTGTCTTGAAAGATTAACATGGGCTATACACATGAGATAATACTCAGTCGCATTGTGGCTGATCAGCTGTCCATGGAATCATTAATATGAATGATCCCACCAGCAACATGTTAGCATAAACTGGTCAACTAAAGAGTCAGTTCTTTAAAATAAAAATGACTCCTTGGTATGTGAGCACAATGTCAAATACTTGGTCGAATTTGGCTTATCATGCTATAAAAATTTTTTGGTTATTTGGTTATTTTGCAATTGGTTATTGCAAACAATACTTTGAGTTAATTTTTGCAAATGATGGCCGGTTGACTTTTATCTCTTGTATATGGCTGCCTCAAGGTGGACTGTTATCTCAGGATCAGATTACAGCTGCCTATAGAAGTCATACTGTATGTAGATCAGAAGGGTAGTAGGAGTGAGCTACAAGAGGGAGAAAGAGAAATTTGTCTAATAAGATGTATTACAAAGTTTTTATTCACCTGTGCTACTGATGTATACAAAGTTTGTTGAAATCTTAGTGAAGTTTGCAAAATTTACTAGAGATGAGCAAAGTTTTGAAAAATTTGACTCAGTTACATCGCCAAATTTTACAAAAAAAAATTGTTTTTTGCCGAATTACTTTGTCACGAAGCGCTTTTCTTTGTAAGTAGTGGGTCCAGTGACAGGGAGCAGCAATTGTGCCGCTCCTTGTCATTGTACCCCACAGATGCCGCATTTAAAGCTGATCATGGCATCTGATATTCATATTGCAGTGTAAAATTTAAAAAAAAAAAAAAAAATAATAAAATCATACTTACCTCATCCATTTGATCATGAAGAGCCAACCGCCACCATCTTGATTGAAGATCTAGCATGGCCCGTGATGACATCATCGCGTCGGCAGGCATGGTAACATTATACATCACCGTGCATGGAATTTTAAGTGGGATCTTTAATCAAAATGGCGGCGGTCGGCTCTTCGCACTCAAATGGACGAGGTAGGTATTTTTTTTACCGCCATTCAGAGAAAATTCATTTGTTACCACTACACACCAGTGAATTTGCGACAAATTTAATTTTTCCCTGTTCGCTCAATACTAAAATTTACCTCAATGTAAAGTATGAGAAGAAAACGTAATATCAATGAATATGACAGCTGCAACATGGATACCCAGAGCAGCTGTCATGTGGAGACAATCTACATCTTAACTCTTCTCTCTCCCTGCACAATAACCTCTGCACAGAGCAGACCTAGAAGACTCTTACATAGAGGTCAGTGGAATGGATATCTCCAGCTACAGGTGTATTCTTTCTGGCACTTTCTACCATAGACATAAGAGATGAGCGATAAATTTGATTCACCTAAAAGCCGAATTTCCTCATGCTTCCTGTTAGCGAATCGATTTAACCTGAAATGGTGTAAAAAACAAAACAATCATACTTACCTCCTCCATTTGCTTATGACAGGCTGCCAGCCGCCATCTTGATTGAAGCTCTCGGCCTAAATCCCGTGCATGGTGACTCTGACACAATCTGACACAATAGAAAACGGATCCGTCCCCCATTGACTTTCAGTGGAGTTCATGACGGATCCGTCTTGGCTATGTTAAAGATAATACAACTGGATCTGTTCATAATGGATGCAGATGGTTGTATTATCAGTAACGGAAGCATTTTTGCTGATCCCTGCTGGATCCAGCAAAAACACTAGTATGAAAGTAGCCTCAGTCCTAATAGAAAAAATACAGTATAGTAACATCCTCAATATATGTGTAAAAATCAGCATGTTGTTTGGACTAACATACTAACATACTAACTAATGAAGACCTGCCCTTAATAATAATGTTCATTTGTAATAAATCATTGTTGTATTCAATTTTTCAAACTTTTCAGCACGTTCTTTACAAACCATTAGCTGATGAAGGAAGCATTTCCAGCAAGCTGTGGATTTTTGTAGCTTCATGGAGAGGATCTGATTTTAATGGCACTTAAAGTGCATTAATTATAATGTGTTCATTTGGAAACTACAGTATTAATTTACTGTTGTTGGGTTAATTGTTTTATTATTTAAGCATTGTTCCATGCTCTATTTCTCAGTGTGAGAGCATAATCTTACTATTACATCTTACCATTTAGTTTTTTTGATTTGACATATAAAATACAGTAAAGTCTAAATGAAATAATGGAGAACTACTGAGAAGTCTCCCCCCCCCCACCACTTCAATTCACTGATCCACTGGATACGTTAGTCATTGACAGTTTAAAAGGGTTATCTGAGAAGGATTTAAAATGGATGCCAACAACCCTTGCCAAAATGTGAGCAGAACTGTTTGCCACCACATGCAGAGATGCCTAAAGGGGTGAAGGGGTGTGGCCTCATTACACACTACACTGCTCTACAATAGATGTAATGATGTGATCCTGTCTATGATATGTGATCATGGCTGAGCGGCCTGACAGGAAAACTCACCAATTTGTGTAGTAAAAACTGTGCCAAAAAGCTATTTTTTGTCACTTTACATCAGAAAAAGGGTAATACCAAGCAATCAAAAAGTCATATGTATCCCAAAATAGTATCAGTAAAACCATCACCTTATCCTGCAAAAAACGAGCCCCTATATGTCTAATCACCCAAAAAATAAAAATAAAAACTGTGCCAAAACAAACAATTTATTGGTCAGCTTGCCCATAAAGTATTATAAAGAATGATCCAAAAATGTACCTCAAGATGATCGGCAGTAAAAAAAAAAAATGTTTTTCAGAAAATGGAGACGCAAAAACATTTTTTTTCAAAAATGCTTTATTATGTAAAACAAAAAAATAAAATAAAAGTAGACATATTTGATATTGCGTCTGTAACAACTTGTTCTATAAAAATAGCACATGATCTACCTGACGTGTCAGGTGAACATTGTAAAAAAAATAAAAAAAAATTAAAACTGTGCCAGAACAGGATCTGAAGTTGATTCATTCAAAAGTTTGTTTGAATGATGTACGGAGATTCGTCTCCATACAGCATTCAAATGTATGGGCTCCAATGAGTGAAATTTGTTACTGAAATATCGCAGACATCCCCTGCTGTTTCAGAGCGAGGACGCGACTAGCGTCCTTGTCTCCATGGCGACGCTTGAAAGGAGGATCCGGTGTGCTCTGTCATCGCGCGTCCGACGTCCTCCCTGCCCCCTAGAGACGAGCAAGGTGGGGTTTGTGAAAACTGGCTGCATTGCCAGTGCTCAATATATTTTGATATTTTTTATATTTATTTATAAGCTCTGTATATGGGGTCATGTGGCGCTGACCAGGCCACATGACCAATTAGGAATTACTTTGAGCGCTGGTCACGTTTGGCCAGCGCTCATTATGCAAATCAGGTCATGTGACGCTGGCCACGTCAAATGACCTATCTGGAGGGCTATTTAAATTGGCAACCTGTGGTCACAGATTGCCTGTGATTAGTCTTGCTAAGCAGTGATGTGATCATGACCCTTGCTATTGGATTTCTTGTGTATTGGACTTTCTGGCTTACGGACTTTTGGACTTCCATTTTGCCTTTTCCCTTGGTTTTTGACGTTATCTCCTGGTTTGACTCGGCTTGCTGACTTCGCTATTTATTGTGTTAGTTCTGTCTTTGTTTGTCTTTCCCCGGGTTCCCTTCCCCTGCCCTGTGCACTTATTTAGAGTTGGGACTGTCGCCAAGTTACGGTTTTGCCGCCTAGGGCATATACTGTAAGAAGGTAGGGTAAGTGGTGGGGTTCAGACAGGGCTCACTACCCCTCTCCCCGGCATGACAATTGATGGCCAAAGTTATTCACCAAAATCTCACGAGACTTCACGATAACTCTGTTCACCTTGCCAGAGCCCATACATTTTAATTCTATATAGAGACAATGTTCGTACATCATTCAAACAAAGTTTTGAACAAATCGACTTCGGATCTAGGATCTGAAGCTCAGTTCACTCAACACTAATCACTATCTGTTTTAAAAGCAGAGAAATTTATTTTTCATAAATAGAGGTGAAATGTATCAACTCAAATGTACCACTGTCATGAAGTACAATGTGCCACAAGAAAACAATGTCAGAATGGCTAGGAAAAGTAAAAGTGTTCCACTGTTATTACCACATAAAGTGACACATGTCAGATTTGCAAAAATGGCCTGGGCAGGAAAGTGAAAATGGTTCTGTCTTGAAGGAGTTAAAAGAGTTATACCACGATTGATGTAAAAAATAAAAATCAGACATCATATAGTACATGACAATACCTTTCCAACATGGCTAGAACCAACCCTGTGCCTCACATGGGTCCAGAGATCTCCATATTCAGTGCACCAATTGCTCTGCTACATTATCTTCAGCCTGGCAGTTCAAGGGGCATGTCCTTTCTGCTGCAGCTTCTAACAGAACATATGGCTGGTGGCTGCTGAAGATTTAAACTGAGCATGTTAGAACAGCTCAGTGAGATAGACAAAAAAATAAGAGAAAGAACAAACAGCAGGTGGCGCTATACAGATACATTTTATTGAATTACTCAGTGGCTGTACTAAACTTTTAATTACATGCAATTACAAAGGTATCCAGATCCAGTTGCTAGCTTGAAAAATGTAGAACATGTTTTGTAACAAAACCCCTTTATGTAAGTCTTTTACCAAAGCCTGTTAAATCAAATATGTGACTTATATTTTGTTACTAATTAAAACCAGGAGTTACAATCTTTTTTTTTCTCTCTAACTTGCTTTGATTTTCTGATTTTAGATATTTTCTTTTGCCTGAGCTGCATTAAGACATAAGCTTTATGGAGCCATATGGAGCATTGGAATCATTGACTTACATGGGAGAATCTACAGCACATATACAGTAGGTGCTACTGTACCTTTCACTGCAATTCTGCCAGTGATGATAATGAGATGACTACTGAAAGTGTTCTCTATAGAATAGGAAGTATCAATCTATTATTATGAAACTCTTTGGCTAGTTTGGCCAAATGATTTCAGTGTTTTTTTTTGGTAAATATAGTGTAACTATAGAGACAAGGAAAATAAAAAAAATCAGCCACCAAGATGTTAGCAATGGAGAATTTAAGTTCTGCTGTGAGATGAGGTCTCTATGTTTGAGTTTGTATTTCCAGGACATCCCAACAATGCTCAATTGGATTGAGATTGGGGAATTTGGAAGGCAATTAAATAGCGTTGACTCTTTCGTTGTAACCCATTCCTGAGCAGTTTTTGTTGGCGCCAAAGTACATTATTCCAATGAAGGAAGTCACTGCCATTAAGGGAAAATATGTACTTGGCCTGCAACAGCGTTTAAGCTTAGTGGGTGGTACAGTACATGTCCGATTAGCATCCACATGAATACCAGGACCCAAGGTTTCCCAGCAGAACATTGTCCAGATCACCACACTGACTCGACTTTCATGTCTTCTTCCCATAGTGGATATCTCTGCTGCCCAGGTAAGTAATGGGCATGTCCACATGATGTAAAAAAACATGATTCATCAGACCAGATCACCTTTCCGCCATTTCTTCATTGTCCAATTGTTCATATGCCCATTAGAGCTGCTTTCATCAGTGGTCAGTATTTGCACTCTGACTAGTCCGTGGCTCAGCAGCCCTATATTCAACAAGTTAAGATGCACAGTGTGTTCTATAGTCAAAATTAACTTTTTCATTTGTGCTACAGTAGCTTCTCTGTGAAATCACACCATTAGAGCTAGCCTTTGCTCATTGAGCTTTGAGTGCCTCTGACATAGTCATCAGCTAACTAGTTAGACACTTGCCATCACATTTTAGCCCTGTGAAAGTCGCTTAGATTCCAACACTTGTCCATTTTTCCCACTTTCAATGCATCAACTTCAAGAACTAATTGTTCACTTGCTAGCATATATCCCCTCCCCTTGATGGAAGTCCTTATCATGAGGTAATCAATACCATCCACCTCACCGCTTAGTAAATTGAATGCTGTGTCTGATTGATGCAGGTGAGTTTGCTATATGGTATATTAACTGATAATGTGATATAAGTTCATTAAAGGATTGCCTTCTGAAGGTTTTCCCATTTGAAAAGTTGCTGGCACAATGATCAGCTGGTTCTTGTAGGTCCGACTTTCCTAACCAGTAGAAATCAGATGTTATCACTGAGGAAGCCTGACTGTCCACTTAGTTCCCCTGACCAACCTCTGCAAGAAAAGAATTACATGGTGATCTCAGTAGTCACTGTAGTATAAAGACAATTTCAGACTTTGAAAGTAATGTACACAGGTCGTATGTGCATTTTGTTTGTTAGGTATTCTTTCATTATAACAAGAGAAGACCTATTCTTTTGTAATAGCTCTTTGCTCTATCTTCTGTCTTTACAGAACGTCTTCTAAGTGTCATATTGTGCTCATGCCCTCTTAGACATACCATATATAACCATTTTTCTATTCTTTCCAATTTAATTTTATGTTAGTTAACTTGTGAAAACTTGGCACTAAGAAATTTTTGTAAACTACTATGAGTTAAATCATCATGGTTCACAATTATTATTTTTTTTTTTAAATAGCTGTGCAAGTGATCTCAATTGAAAACCTGATAAAAATTGACATAATTTTGTCTGAGTTCTTCAGTCCTTTTTCATTAAGCATTTAGATTCAAAAAAGAAAAAAGTCAGAGGTGCATCGTTATGGCTTTAGATTAAACCGTACCTCCATCAATCCACTTAAAAACCTGAAGTTTCTAATCTAGAATTAAAACTAATTGTTCTATATGGATGATTGTAAAACAGCAGATGTGGACCTGCAGTTTCACACAAAGGATTTGGCATTGGCCTACTCCTAAGAAAGTTATGTAAGTGGTCATCTTGGTTTTTACCTTTTTACGCCTGTACAGGGATCTGGTCTTTGCTGCAGGGGAACCACCAGCCTGCTGCAGGGGAACTAAGGGACAACAGTGCATAGCACAGAAATGAACAGGAAGAACATTGTCAGTGAGCAAGCCAATGATAGTCAGTAGAGATGAGCGAACGTGCTCGTAACGAGCACTGTAGCGCTCGGCTCCCCTGCGCTCGCATGGGCGCAGGCAGCCACTTCCGTCCTCCTCACCCAACGGAAGCGGCTGCCTGCGCCCATGCGAGCGCAGGGGAGCCGAGCGCTACAGTGCTCGTTACGAGCACGTTCGCTCATCTCTAATAGTCAGCAAAGAGTCATTATGATAAGTAGACAGAGGTCAGGGCAGATGAAACAGGTTTAACATGGTCAACAGGCAGAGGTCAGGCACGAAAGATCAGATGAAACTATACACCATTGCAAGGACTAGGCAAGCTAGGAACTTTGGAAACTTTCCTATATGGAAAGGCACCTTAAATACCTTGAGAAGGCTAGCCATAGGCTGCAGACAGATTATGATGTGTGCTGACCCTTTCAAAGCACAAAGCTGAAGAAAGCACATGCTCTATGGGCATGGAGGACTGCAGATAGGAAGCAAAGAAGGCACAGGAGTCTAGTGTGGAGTAGGCACTAGCACTCTGGCACCTGTGCCCACTGGAAAGAAGCTAGGAGATGAGAGCAGGGGAGTGGGTAGATTACTGCGGGCACGGATTGTCAGCATTCCTCTTATTAAGTCCACTGACTTGCAGGCTATGCTCTCCAGTCATTTTAAAATGAGAGATTAGGAGGAGGCATGAACTACTACAGCAACTTCTCACCTCTTTAATGAGAGAGATGTAGCTAAAAGAACTTAAATATGTTACCAAACAAGGAATTACAAGTTGTAGAGAAAGCTTGCTACATAGTAAAGTCCTGTAATCATAGCACTACTGGCACTGATTCAGGCTAGTAAGTGTATTATGAGCTAGCAAACCTCTTGACAAAGTGACCAAGACCGGGTTTCTGTTCACCTGTATCAATAACATAGCAGACAGCTTCTGGTTAGCAAGTAAGAAATAAGAAGATAACACAAATGACTGACCTTAAACAGTTTTGCGACATGATTGTGGTGCTAGCATAGAAATTAATGGGGTTGCTGTGCGACTTGCACATGTGCTGCAGCCATGGCCCCAGGATTGCAAGAAATCCAACCTGTGAGTCACACTGCTGCCCCATTCATTTATACGCTAGCACCACTACACTGTGATACTTGGTCACAACCAAGATCGCCATGTAGCCAAACCCGAAAGGAAAAAAAAAGCAAAAAACTTCACATAAAGTAATTAGTATACATAAGAATCTAAGGATTTTCTCATATTTGTGTTCTCTCTATAGCAATTTCAGCTATCTTTGATGGGAAAAGATAGAAGCCACAATCCAAATGTGAACAGGCTGAGCATTGTGAAGCACACATTAATCTCTGAAAATGATAGGAAAAATGAGAGTTACAGTACATTTAGAGTACATTTTCCTGTAACTGTATATATTTACTATATATATGTACTAGCTGAAGAACCCGCTTCGCCAGGGTATATTTGATCTATTTCATTTAATGTTTGTGTGTGTGACGTAAAAAAAATATCGAGAGTGACCTCTACAGCAGCCCGCCCCTTATAACTGTGACCTCCACAGCAGCTAGAGTGGCCACTGTCTTCACCCCAGAAAGCTGGACCTCCTGGCCATTCCCCCAAATGTGAAGCAGCACCCCCAGTTCCCATGAAGCCACACCACTAAACATGAGGCCACGCCCCCTGGCTCCGTGAAGACACAGAGGAGAAGCTGCCTGAGTGTGAGCTACTGAAAGGGTGGACATCCCTACGTCCATCCAGGCACTGTGCTGGACTGAGGACAGGGAGCCAGAAAACCGGACTGTCCAGCCTAAAGCCAGACAACTGGCCACCCTAACATCAGCCTGCCCCTAGGGTGGCCAGAGGTCCAGTTTTAGGCTGGACAGTCTGGCTTTCAGACTCCCTGTCCACTGTCCGGCTCAGTGCCTGGACAGACACAGGGATGTCCACCCTTTCAGTAGCTCACGCTCAGACAACTTCTCGACCGTGTCTTCACAGAACCAGGGGGCGTGGTCTCGTGTTTAGGGGTGTGGCTTCATGGGGACCGGTGGCATGGCTTCACGTTAGGGGAAGGCTGGACATTCTGGCTTTCAGACTACCTGTCCTCTGTCATGCACAGGGCCTGGATGGACACAGGGGGCGTGGCCTCTTGTTTACGGGTGTGGCTTCATGGGGACCGGTGGCACGGCTTCACATTGGGGGGCGGCTGGACATTCTGGCTTTCAGACTCCCTGTCCTCTGTCATGCGCAGGGCCTGGATGGACACAGGGGGCGTGGCCTCTTGTTTAGGGGTGTGTCTTCATGGGGACCAGTGGCACGGATTCACGTTAGGGGAAGGCTGGACATTCTGGCTTTCAGACTAACTGTCCTCTGTCATGCGCAGGGCCTGGATGGACACAAGGGGCATGGCCTCTTGTTTAGGGGTGTGGCTTTATGGGGACCGGTGGCACGGCTTCATGTTGGGGTAAGGCTGGACATTCTGGCTTTCAGACTCCCTGTCCTCTGTCATGCGCAGGGCCTGGATGGACACACGGATGTCCTTTTGAACAGCTCACTCTCAGACAGCAGCACTGTGCTGTCTGAGCATGAGCTGCAGTGAGAAAGTCACACTCCCTCCCACCCCTGCAGCTGAAAGAAGTTGATTTTTACCTTCATTTTTTCAATCCCGGTCAGATGCTGAGTGGAAGGGGCGTGGCCTGACTGAGTCGGGGGCGTGAGGGGGAGTGGGGACCTGGGGGTGGGGCTTTTAAGTCCTTCTTTTGAAGGTCGCCTGAATTACAGGCCGATGCCATAGTAATTTCGGAGAAAAGAGGAAAGAAAACATCTTTTATTACTACTGAACGGTAAATATATGAAATTCACATTATATGAGGTAATGATTGATGATGAGTAAGTCGAAAACATAAGTTATATTTAACCAGAATACCCCAGTGTCATCCACAGCGCTGTGCCCCTTTAAAGCAGACCTACAGCAGTAAACTGGCTAGGTTGTTATAGAAACCTGGTGTGTGTGTGTGGAGACTAACTGCCTGGGAGCTTCTATTGGCTGATAAGGGTCATGTGACCAGGCTTCTATTGGCTAATGCATTTTTTGGGAATATCTCAGGAACGGTACGTCCTGGAGAGCTGAGACCTGTTCTAAAACTTTCCCGGACACCTGATGTAACTGTGTGCCAAATTTCGTTATTGTAGCTGCGACGGTGCAGATTCCTTTAGCGGATATACACACATACTCAGCTTTATATATTAGATAGATATATATATATATATATATATATATATATATATATATATATATATACAGTACAGACCAAATGTTTGGACACACCTTCTCATTCAAAGAGTTTTCTGTATTTTCATGACTATGAAAATTGTAGATTCACACTGAAGGCATCAAAACTATGAATTAACACATGTGGAATTATATACTTAACAAAAAAGTGTGAAACAACTGAAAATATGTCTTATATTCTAGGTTCTTCAAAGTAGCCACCTTTTGCTTTGATTACTGCTTTTCACACTCTTAGCATTCTCTTGATGAGCTTCAAGAGGTAGTCACCTGAAATGGTTTTCACTTCACAGGTGTGCCCTGTCAGGTTTAATAAGTGGGATTTCTTGCCTTATAAATGGGTTGGGACCATGAGTTGTGTTCGGCAGAAGTCAGGTGGATACACAGCTGATAGTCCTACTGAATAGACTGTTAGAATTTGTATTATGGCAAGAAAAAAGCAGCTAAGTAAAGAAAAACGAGTGGCCATCATTACTTTAGGAAATGAAGGTCAGTCAGTCTGAAAAATTGGGAAAACTTTGAAAGTGTCCCCAAGTGCAGTCGCAAAAACCATCAAGCGCTACAAAGAAACTGGCTCACATGAGGACCGCCCCAGGAAAGGAAGACCAAGAGTCACCTCTGCTGCGGAGGATAAGTTCATCCAAGTCACCAGCCTCAGAAATCGCAGGTTAACAGCAGCTCAGATTAGAGACCAGGTCAATGCCACACAGAGTTCTAGCAGCAGACACATCTCTACAACAACTGTTAAGAGGAGACTGTGTGCAGCAGGCCTTCATGGTAAAATAGCTGCTAGGAAACCTCTGCTAAGGACAGGCAACAAGCAGAAGAGCCTTGTTTGGGCTAAAGAACACAAGGAATGGACATTAGACCAGTGGAAATCTGTGCTTTGGTCTGATAAGTCCAAATTTGAGATCTTTGGTTCCAACCACCGTGTCTTTGTGCGACGCAGAAAAGGTGAACGGATGGACTCTACATGCCTGGTTCCCACCGTGAAGCATGGAGGAGGAGGTGTGATGGTGTGGGGGTGCTTTGCTGGTGACACTGTTGGGGATTTATTCAAAATTGAAGGCATACTGAACCAGCATGGCTACCACAGCATCTTGCAGCGGCATGCTATTCCATCCAGTTTGCGTTTAGTTGGACTATCATTTATTTATCAACAGGACATTGACCCCAAACACACCTCCAGGCTGTGTAAGGGCTATTTGACCAAGAAGGAGAGTGATGGGGTGCTACGCCAGGTGACCTGGCCTCCACAGACACCAGACCTGAACCCAATCGAGATGGTTTGGGGTGAGCTGGACCGCAGAGTGAAGGCAAAAGGGCCAACAAGCGCTTAGCATCTCTGGGAACTCAAAGACTGTTGGAATACCATTTCAGGTGACTACCTCTTGAAGCTCATCAAGAGAATGATAAGAGCGTGCAAAGCAGTAATCAAAGCAAAAGGTGGCTACTTTGAAGAACCTAGAATATAAGACATATTTTCAGTTGTTTTGTTTTAAGTATATAATTCTACATGTGTTAATTCATAGTTTTGATGCCTTCAGTGTGAATCTACAATTTTCATAGTCATGGTGGCCACTGTCTTCACCCCAGAAAGCCGGACCTCCCCGGCCATTCCCCCAAACGTGAAGCAGCACCCCCAGTTCCCATGAAGCCACACCACTAAACATGAGGCCACGCCCCCTGGCTCAGTGAAGACATGGAGGAGAAGCTGTCTGAGCGTGAGCTACTGAAAGGGTGGACATCACTGCGTCCGTCCAGGCACTGCGCCGGACAGAGAACAGGTAGCCAGAAAACTGGACTGTCCAGTCTAAAGCCAGACATCTGGCCACCCTAAAATCAGCCTGCCCCTATGGTGGCCAGAGGTCCGGTTTTAGGTTGGACAGTCTGGCTTTCAGATTCCCTGTCCATCGTCCGGTGCAGGGCCTGGACAGACAGGGATGTCCACCCTTTCAGTAGCTCACGCTCAGGCAGCTTCTCCTCAGTGTCTTCACGGAACCAGGGGGCATGGCCTCGTGTTTAGGGGTGTGGCTTCATGGGGACCGGTGGCAAGGCTTCATGTTGGGGTAAGGCTGGACATTCTGGCTTTCAGACTCCCTGTCCTCTGTCATGCGCAGGGCCTGGATGGACAGAGGGATGTCCTTTTGAACAGCTCACTCTCAGACAGCAGCACTGTGCAGTCTGAGCATGAGCTGCAGGGAGAAAGTCACCCTCTCTCCCCAGCAGCTGACAGAAGTTGATTTTTACCTTCATTTTTTCAATCCCGGTCAGATGCGGAGTGGAATGGGTGTGGCCTGACTGAGTCGGGGGTGTGACTTAGTGGGACCAGGGTGGGGCTTTTAAGTCCTTCTTTTGAAGGTGGCCTGAATTACAGGTTGATGCCATAGTAATTTAGGAGGAAAGTGGGTAGCAGTGGAAGAAAACATCTTTTATTATTACTGAACTGTAAATATGTGAAATTTACATTATATGAGGTAATGCTTGATAATGAGTTAGAGTTTATAAGTAGAGATGAGCGAGTAGTGTTCGATCGAGCTGGTATTCGATCGAATACTACGCTATTCGGCATACTCGATTTTGATCGAGTATAACGGCGATGGCGCACTTAGAATTTGTTTCCCCTCCCACCTTCCCTGGCGCTCTTTTTCCACCAATCACCATGCAGGGGGGGTATGACAGGCCCGCGGAGCACGCTGGCAGTGCGAAAACGGCGTCTACATGCATTGGCTGGAAAAACCATGTGACCTCGAATCATAAAAACTCAGCTCTTCCTGCTCGTTCGCATATGCTGCGTGAACTTAGTCAGGGACAGAGGCTGGAGAAGGGAGAGATAGGTTTTAGCTGTTGGACAGGCAGGAGCGTGATTAAAAGCCCTTATCAGGGCTACTATAGTGCAGTACAGTGATAGCTTTACTACAATATACACTCTGCAGAGAACGGCTGCTGTATTCAGGGATAGCTGCTGGAGTAGGGACAGAGAGAGGCATTAGTGGTGTATTAGGTGCTCTGCTACATACCAAACTATATTTGGCACTACTGTTCTGCGTTCTTTTTGACTGCAAAACCCTGTTATATACCTAGTGTGTA
>ONZH01025351.1:0-26181 GCA_900303285.1 Rhinella marina | reverse complement strand
CATTCTGTACCTGAGCACTGCATTACTCCATTCTGTACCTGAGCACTGGCATTACTCCATTCTGTACCTGGTATGGCAATCCATTCTGTACCTGAGCACTGGTATTACTCCATTCTGTACCTGAGCACTGGTATTACTCCATTCTGTACCTGAGCACTGGTATACCTGCACTTATTACTCCATTCTGTACCTGAGCTGGTATTACCCATTCTGTACCTGAGGCGCTGGTATTACTCCACTCTGTACCTGAGCACTGGTATTACTCAACTCTGTACCTGAGCACTGGTATTACTCCATTCTTACCTGAGCACTGATATTCTATCTGATAATCTATATTTGAGCTCTCATATTACTCTAATCTATGCCTGAGCACTGGTATTACTCCATTCTGTACCTGAGCGTTGATATTACTCCATTCTGTACCTGAGCGTTGATATTACTTCCATTCTGTACCTGAGCACTGTATTACTCCATTCTGTACCTGAGCACTGGTATTACTCATTCTGTACCTGAGCACTGTATTACTACTCTGTACCTGAGCACTGGTATTACTCCATTCTGTACCTGAGCACTGATATTCTATCTGATAATCTATATTTGAGCTCTCATAATACTCTAATCTATGCCTGAGCACTGGTATTACTCCATTCTGTACCTGAGCACTGGTATTACTCTATTCTGTAACCTGAGCACTGGTATTTCTTTAATCTATGCCTGAGCACTGGTATTACTCCACCTCTGGTACCTGAGCACTGGTATTACTCCATTCTGTACCTGAGCACTGATATTCTATCTGATAATCTATATTTGAGCTCTCATATTACTCTAATCTATGCCTGAGCACTGGTATTACTCCATTCTGTACCTGAGCGTTGATATTACTCCATTCTGTACCTGAGCGTTGATATTACTCCATTCTGTACCTGAGCACTGGTATTACTCCATTCTGTACCTGAGCACTGGTATTACTCCATTCTGTACCTGAGCACTGGTATTACTCCACTCTGTACCTGAGCACTGGTATTACTCCATTCTGTACCTGAGCACTGATATTCTATCTGATAATCTATATTTGAGCTCTCATAATACTCTAATCTATGCCTGAGCACTGGTATTACTCCATTCTGTACCTGAGCACTGGTATTACTCTATTCTGTACCTGAGCACTGGTATTTCTTTATCTATGCCTGAGCACTGTATTTATGTTCTCATTCTGTACTGAGCACTGGTATTACTCCATTCTGTACCTGAGCACTGGTATTTACTCCATTCTGTACCTGAGCACTGGTATACTGAGCATTAACTTTCTGTACCTGAGCATCTGGTATTACTCTATTCTGTACCTGAGCACTGGTATTACTCTATTCTGTACCTGAGCGCTGATATTACTCCATTCTGTATCGGGGCACTGGTGTTAATCCAGTCTGTACCTGAGCACTGGTATTACTCTATTCTGTACCTGAGCACTGGTATTACTCCATTCTGTACCTGAGCACTGGTATTACTCCACTCTGTACCTGAGCACTGGTATTACTCCATTCTGTACCTGAGCACTGATATTCTATCTGATAATCTATATTTGAGCTCTCATATTACTCTAATCTAAGCCTGAGCACTGGTATACCTACTCCATTCTTTACCTGAGCACTGGTATTACTCCATTCTGTACCTGAGCACTGGTATTACTCCATTCTGTACCTGAGCACTGGTATTACTCCATTCTGTACCTGAGCACTGGTATTACTCCATTCTGTACCTGAGCACTGGTATTACTCCATTCTGTACCTGAGCACTGGTATTACTCTATTCTGTACCTGAGCACTGGTATTACTCTATTCTGTACCTGAGCACTGGTGTTACTCTATTCTGTACCTGAGCACTGGTATTACTCCATTCTGTACCTGAGCGCTGATATTACTCCATTCTGTGCCTGAGCACTGGTGTTACTCTAATCTATATTTGAGCTCTCATATTACTCTAATCTATGCCTGAGCACTGATATTACTCCATTCTGTGCCTGAGCACTGGTATTACTCCATTCTGTGCCTCAGCACTGGTATTACTCCATTCTGTAGCACCTGAGCACTGGTATATACTCCATTCTGTACCTGAGCACTGGTATTACTCCGTTTTGTACCTGAGCACTGGTATTACTTCATTCTGTACCTGAGCACTGGTATTACTCCGTTTTGTACCTGAGTACTGGTCTTACCCCACTCTGTACCTGAGTACTGGTCTTACCCCACTCTGTACCTGAGTACTGGTATTACTCCACTCTGTACCTCAGTACTGGTATTACCCAACTCTGTACCTGAGTACTGGTATTACTCCACTCTGTACCTAAGCCCTTGTATTACCTTATTCTATATCTAAGCACGGTGTTCCACTTTATACCTATAGGTATAGGGGTGGGCACTGATATGAATGATAAAATACTGCAGTAAATAATAAAAAATAGGATGTATACTATTTTGACAGCAGACTTGCTTTGTAGGTTACAGTAAGGCCACCACCCAGGAGTAACACTGCAGGGATATGGCTGATAAATGGTCCACTGTACTGCTAACCTTAACCCCTTCCATTACTGCGATGTGCTTCCTGATCATGGCCATCTAGCTCCTTAGATGTTGCGGTCACTAGTGACTGGGGCACCTAAGTGGCTTATCTGAGGGAGGGATTCCCACTACAGGGTGCTGATGGTTTGTCATTGTACCTGAGGTCCTGATAAAGACCTTCAGGCAAGCTGTTAGGCCTATCAGATTATACATCGTCAGGGATACTGTTCAGCAGTCCCGCATGTTGAAGTCCTCAAGTGGGACTAAAAAATTGTAAAAGAGAAAAGTTGAGTGACGTCAGCATATTATTTAGGTTTGAGCTGTAGATGATGTAAAATGTTGACACGTTCCTGAATGCTGTATGTCACCTTCATACATATGGAGGACACGTGAGGTGTGGTAATCATCGCGCATCTCTGAAGCCTCAGGGGAGAACATTGGGTTTAATTAATTGTGTGAAAGTCCTCGGGTTGTTTGTTATTGACGCCGGTTATATCTGTCTCTGATTTCGGCAGGCCAGGGCAGAGGGACTTGCATCTTTGAAGACTGGCAAGATGTGGCTGAAGCTGTTTCTCCTCCTCCTCTACTTTCTCATCCTCTTTCGTCCTGGCACGGTTCTTTGAGACCATCGTGTGGTATGAGACGGGTATTTTCGCCAGCCAGCTTGTGGACCCCCAGTGACGTTAAGCTTTCACCAGCTGAAGACCATCTTGGAATGTCGGGGACTGGGGTACTCCGGGCTTCCGGAGAAGAGAGATGTCCGGGAACTGGTGGAGAAATCAGGTATGGATGTTCACGTAATAGTACATATCTAACTTATCTGAAAACCGCTAGTGTCGGATGGTCAGGGTAGTACTTGTAATGGAAGGACTGTGGGTCTGGCGCTGTATTGGGGAGCACATTGTTGATGGCGGTGTATTAGTGGAGGTCACCGTGGCTTGCACTGTATGGGGGTTGACCCCTGCTAGTGCAATATAGGAAAGCAAACACTGTGGCTGGCACACTGTTGAGGGACACACTTGCCGATTCAAGGCCGGGATGGTGTCTCCCGTGGCATGGGGAGGACGGAGCGGTGTCTGGTGTAGCATGGGAGGCGTGAACGGTGTCTGGTGTAGCATGGGGAGGATGGAATGGTATCTAGCATAGCATCGAGAGGACGGAACGGTGTCTGGCATGGCATGGGGAGGACGGAATGGTGTCTGGCATGGCATGGGGAGGACGGAGTGTGTCTGGCGTGGCAGGGGGAGGACGTAGCAGTGTTTGGTGTGCCGTGGGAAGGACGGAGCAGTGTTTGGTGTGCCGTGGGAAGGACGGAGCAGTGTTTGGTGTGCCGTGAGGCGGACGGAGTGCTGTCTGGCGTGGCTTGGGAGAACGGAGTGCTGTCTGGCGTGGCTTGGGGAGGACGGAGTGCTGTCTGGCGTGGCTTGGGGAGGACGGAGTGCTGTCTGGCGTGGCTTGGGGAGGACGGAGCGCTGTCTGGCGTGGCTTGGGGAGGACGGAGCGCTGTCTGGTGTGGCTTGCAGAAGATGGAGCGTTGTCTGGTGTGGCTTGCAGAAGATGGAGCGTTGTCTGGTGTGGCTTGCAGAAGATGGAGCGTTGTCTGGTGTGGCGTAGGGAGAACAGAGCGGTGTTTGGCGTGGGGAGGACGGAGCGGGGTCTGAACATGGCATGGGGAGGACGGAATGGGGTCTGAAATATGGCATGGGGAGGACGGAGTGTGGCATGGGGAGGACAAAGCAGTGTCTGGTGTGCCGTGGGGAGGATGGAGTGCTGTCTGGCGTGGCTTGGGGAGGATGGAGTGCTGTCTGGCGTGGCATGGGGAAGATGGAGCGTTGTCTGGCGTGGCGTGGGGAGGACGGAGTGGGGTCTGAACATAGCATGGGGAGGATGGAGCGGGGTCTGGCATGGCATGGGGAGGACAGAGTGGTGTCTGGTGTAGAATGGGGAGGACAGAGCGGTGTCTGGCGTGGCATGGGGAGGACAGAGCGGTGTCCTGGCGTGCATGGGGAGGACGAAGCGAGGTAGGCATGACGTGGGGAGGACAGAGCGGTGTCTGGCGTGGCATGGGGAGGACGAAGCGAGGTAGGCATGACGTGGGGAGGACAGAGCGGGGTCTGGTGTAGCATGGGGAGGACGGAGTTGTGTCTGGCGTGGCGTGGGGAGGACGGAGCGGTGGTCTGGCGTGGCATGGGAGGACGGAGTCGTGTCTGGAGTGGCTTTGGGGAGGACGGAGCAGGGTCTGGCATGGGGAGGACGGAGCGGGGTCTGGTGTGGCACGGGGAGGAGTGAACGGTGTCTGGCATGGGAGGGCAGAGTGTTGTCTGGTTTGACATGGGGAGGATAGAGCGGTGTCTGGCGTGGCATGGGGAGGATAGAGCGGTGTCTGGCGTGGCATGGGAGGACAGAGCGGTGTCTGGTGTGGCATGGGGAGGACGGAGCAGGGTCTGGTGTGACATGGGAAGGATGGAGTGGTGCGTGGCATGGGGAGGATGGAGCGGTATGTGGCGTGTAGAGGACGGAGCGTTGTCTGGGGTGGGGAGGACGACGAGCGGTGTCGGGCTGGGCGTGGGGAGGACGCAGCGGGTGTCTGGCGTGGGGAGGAACGCAGCGTGTGTCTGGCGTGGGGAGGACGCAGCGGTGTCTGGCGTGGGGAGGAGGCGCAGCGGTGTCTGGCGTGGGGAGGACGCAGCGGTGGTCTGGCGTGGGGAGATCGCAGCGTGGGGAGGACGCAGCGGTGTCTGGCGTGGGGAGGACGCACGCAGCGGTGTCTGGCGTGGGGAGGACGCAGCGGTGTCTGGCGTGGGGAGGACGCAGCTGGCGTGGGGAGGAAGCGGTGTCTGGCAGAGCGGTGTCTGGCGTGGGGAGGACGCAGCGGTGTCCTGGCGTGGGGAGGACGCAGCGGTGTCTGGCGTGGGGAGGCGTGGGCGTGGGAGGACGCAGCGGTGTCTGGCGTGGGTGGGGGGAGGACGCAGCGGTGTCTGGCGTGGCGTGGGGAGGACGCAGCAGTGTCTGGCGTGGCGTGGGAAGGACGGAGCGGTGTGTGGCGTGGAGAGGACCGAGTGGCGTGGAGAGGACAGAGTGCTGTCTGGCGTGGCGTGGGGAGGACGGAGTGCTGTCTGGCGTGAGGAGGACGGAGCGGTGTTTGGCGTGGTTTGGGGAGGACGGAGCAGGGTCTGGCATGGAATGGGGAGGAGTGAACAGTGTCTGACTGGGCATGGGGAGGGCAGAGTGGTGTCTGGTGTGGTATGGGGGGGGAGGGGGGGGGCGGTGCAGTGTCTGGCGTGGCACGGGGAGGACAGCGTTGTCTGGAACAGCTCTGAGTCAGCACACTGTGGTTGGTGCAGTAAGGAGGCGGGGACATTGTGGATAGCTTTGTATGTGACAGATATTTGCTGTATGGGCAAAGGGCACACTTGGGAGGGCGCTGCAAGCTGACTAACGCTGCTTTGTGCTGTCATCACGGGTCATGCTCTGCTGTGTCCGATGATGGATATGCTGTGACTGCTGTTTGCTCTTACCTCAGTGTACAGCTCTCAGTTATTTTTCCGGTCTCATTTACTGGGCTGCTATTAATCACCCTGTGCACCCATCCACCCACCTTGTCAGGAGAGAACAGGACGGCCCTGCCAGCAGCTAATGAGACTTCGGCTGTGGACACTGATGAGAGTGAAGGGGCATCTGTAGTGGATCAGACGGGTGCTGATAAGCGTCTCTGGGCCGCACATCATTTTCTGCATTGTATGGCTGCTTATACATTAGTGTGCAGTGATTTCACTATAAATGGTGATTCAGGCTCTGGTACTTGTACTGTATATATGTCTGCCTGACTGTGATAAATGATGAATGAGATTAAGGGCAGAGGAGAAAAAACTGATATAGTGACTGTCTCTTCCTTCTTCAGCACTACCTCTCTTCTGTAATGATGACGACCCTGTGTCATCACAAACAAGAGGAAAGAAGTGTTGAGGGGGCGCCACTGTAATATCAAAGAAAAATTCTGCTACTACTATACAAGTCGAGGGACCTTTCATATTCTGCCAGAATGGAGCACTTCTGTGACCGACCAAGCCTGCCCATTTCTCGTGCTGCCCTTCAGTCACCACTAAGGGGGGGCCCATGAACTTGCTGCATATAGCACATTACAACATTACAAAATTTTCTATTTTTTTCATTTTCATTTTTTACTCCCAGCCTTCCCAAAGCCATAACTTTTTTATTTTTCCATTCACATAGCCGTATGAGCAATTGTTTTTTTTACAGGACAAGTTGCACTTTCTAATTGTGCACCATTTACAATGTAGTGGGAAAAAATTCCAAATAGGGTGGAATTCTAAGAAAAACACAATTCCGCCACAGTGTTATTGGTTTTGTTTTTACAGCATTTCTTATGCGGTAAAACTGACCTGTTACTTTAATTCTTCTTACAACGATACCACATATATAATTTTAATACTGAAAAAAAAAATTAAAAACTTTGGAAAAAAATATTTTTTTGTTTGCATCACCATATTTTTATCCCCATAACTTTTTTATTTTTCTGTGTACAGAGCTTTGTCAGAGCTCATTTTTTGCAGGGTGATCTGTACTTTTCATTTTGGATCGTCTATGACTTTTTGATCACTTTTTATTCAATTTTTTGTGGGAGATGAAGCAACCATTTTGGAGTTTTTCCGTTTGCTGTATGGGATAAATATTTTTATATTTTAATAGTACTGACGTTTCCGCATGCAGTGATACCCATGATGTTTATTTTTTTAATTGTTTATGTACTTTTATTTTAATTTTAGGGAAAGGGGGTGATGTGAATGTGAATCCTACTGGCAGGCTCTCCATAGGAACTGATGTGCGGCAGCCATGTACCACTTCTGAGTACAAGGGTTCAGCACTACATCCAGCTCCCCCTATCCTCTCCAAGGGAACCCGGAGCACAGCTGGTAGTGTGCTCTCCAAATTTTTATCCTCCCAGATGCCATGGTCACATTTGACCATGGCATCTGAAGGGTTAAAAGCCAGTGATCAGAGTTACCACCGCTCACGGAACTGGGTCTCTGCTGTTTAAAACGGCAGGCACCTGGCAGCTAAGGCGTCTTCTAAATGCACGAGCAGGTGTTGTAAAAGTCCAAACTGCTGACGTGTGTATATATATATCTTAATATTATAAAAATGAGTTTCTGTCTGTCCGTCCGTTCTCTATGCGTGACCAAACTACTGGACCGATTTTCACCAAATTCGGCACACAGGTACATCAGGTGCCCGGAAAGGTTTTAGACCAGGTCTCATCTCTCTAGGACATAACGTTCCCGAGATATTCCCAAAATATGACCTGCATTAGCCAATATTAGCCTGACAGCATTGGTTTTAAACCCCAACTGTCATTCTCTGCACAGACACACACAGGGAGGGCAGGTTTCCATAACAACACAGCCAGATAATTAGCAGCCAGATGGGGAGCTCAGGTAACAATCCAGTCATTTCTATTCAATGCTTCAAAGGGGCAGAGCGCTGTGGATGATGCTGTTAAAGGGGTATTTCCGGTTACCATAAATATAACTTATGTTTTAGACTAATTTTAGACTATGACCGTTCAGTAGTAAATCTTCCACTGCTACCCATTGCGTGTCCTCATAAATTACCATGGCACCGACCTGTGATTCACACCACTCTCAAAAGAGGGACTTACAACACCTGCTCCAGGTTTCACTAAGCTACATCCCGACTGTCAGGCCACGCCCCCTTCCCCCTCCGCAGCCAATGGGGATTGAAAAAATGAAGGTAAAAATAAACTTCTGTCAGCTGCAGGGGTGGGAGGGTGAGTTTCTCTCTCTGCAACAACACACAGAAACATTAGATGAAATAGACTAATATTAGACTACGACTGTTCAGTAGTAATAAAATATGTTTTTCTTCCACTAAAAGGACTTAAAAGCAACCCCCCCCCCCCCCCAGGTCCCGCTAAAACCACGCCCCCGGTCAGGCCACACCCTCTCCCACTCCGCAGCCAATGGGGATTGAAAAAATGAAGGTAAAAATCAACTTCTGTCAGCTATAGGAATGGGTGGGAAGGAGACTTTCTCTCTGCAATGACACACACACATTAAATGAAATAGATTAAATATACCCGTGCGAAGCAAGAATGTTTCTTCCACTGCTACCCACTGTGTTTCCTCAAATTTACCATGGCATTGACCTATAATTCAGGCCACCCTGAAAAGAAGGACCTAAAAGCACCCCCCCAAGGGTCAGGTCACAGCCCCTCCCACTCCGCAGCCAATGGGGATTGAAAAAATGGTAAAAATCAACTTCTGTCAGCTGCATTGACTTTCTCTCTGCAACGACACACAGAAACATTAAATAAAATACAGGAAAATGTACCCAGGCGAAGCCGGGTCTTTCTGCTAGTAGGAGTGTGTATATATGTATATATATATATATATATATATATATATATATATATATATATATAGAATTTTGGGAAGGGGTTAAAACGGACAGCACACTGACGTATACAATATCAGTGGGGTTATTCACACACTGATCCGAGAAACACATTGCAGGTCCTTTTCTGCTCCATTTTTACAGATCAGACTTTGAAATGTATAGCACACAGAAGCCTTCCGTGTGCAGTCTATTTTTCGAGAACCACAGTTTCCTCTAAAGGGTTTGTGAGACGAAGCATATTCTACCTTTTTTCAAACCAGCACTTGGATCTGAATACTTTGATAATTGCATGTAATTAAAAAAACTTAGTATAGTCACTATTCAATAAACTGTATCTGTATAGCGCCACCTGCTGTTTGTCTTTTTCCTTATCTCTCCATCCATCACACTGAGGAGGTCGCACATGCTCTGTTTACATCTTCAACTGCCAACAGCCATATGTTCTGTTAGACGCTGTGACAGTTACAGGGAAAAGAGCTGCAGCAGAAAGGTCATGCCCACTGGTAAAGCACACTCCCCCTGATCTGCCAGCTTGAAAATAACTCAAGCAGAGCAATTGGAGCAATGAATGAGATCTCTCATCTTCCATTTTTACATCAGTCATGGCATTACCTCTTTAAAGGGGTTGATTTACCAATGAGGGTCTGCAGAAAAGGTCGCAGGGGTGCACTACCCCTTACAGATGTGTCAGCAGTGTGTCGCCTCTGATTTGTATTCTTAGTGATTATGTGAATGCTTTGTCATTTTATTCATTGTCGTCCTAATCTTTATTGTCATTACCAGGAGATCTCATGGAAGGCGAGCTGTACTCTGCCTTAAAGGAAGAAGAGGCCTCCGAAGCCGGATCCAGCACCAACTTCAGTGGAGAGATGCACTTTTACGAGCTGGTGGAGGACACAAAGGATGGCATCTGGCTGGTGCAGGTTACTGGTTTTACTACCCTATGCTAAGTGCTACTTTTAAAGGGGTCCTTCCCGCCAGACTTATGGAGGAGAGCACACTTACTTTCTCTCCACCACTCGATTCTAGTTTCTTGGGTCCTAACAATGTGGCCCCATTAAAGGGGTTCTCCGGGAATTAAGAAAATGAAAATACTTAAATATTACTTTATTATAAATATATTCTCAAATACCTTACATTAGTTATAATGGTTCATTTTGTCTAGGAAGCAATCATCAGGGGAAATAAAATGGCTGCCGTCCTATTAGTACACACAAAACCTGTCCTAATCACACAGCGGGACAAGTTACTTCACAACACTGAGGTAAAGAGCTGCCTCATCCTCCTCTCTGCTCTGCTTGTCAGGGATTATGATCCTGAATACAGTTTAATATGATCTTCAGCTGAATCTCATTAGGAATGGAGTTCATGAGGACACATGAAATATAGACAGGGGGGTGGGGATCCATTACCACAGTCTGTCCTGTCCGTCCTCTCTGTACTTCATGTCTCCTCATGAACTCCATTACCCACAGAGATTCAGCCGAAGATCTTATCATCTGTATTCAGGATCATACTCCCTTACAAGCAGAGCAGATAGGAGGATGAGGCAGCTCTTTACTTCAGTGTTGTGAAGTAACTTGTCCTGCTGTGTGAATAGGGCAGGTTCTGTGTGTGCTAATAGGACGGCGGCCATTTTGTTTCTCCTAGTGAGAGCCATTATAACTAATGAAAGGTATGTGGGAATATATTTCTAATGAAGTAATATTTAAGTATTTTCATTTTCTAAATTCCTGGAGAACCCCTTTAAGTGTGGTATCTGAAACCTCAGCGATCAGCTGATACTTTGGATGGCAGCTGCCCATTTCTCACACAGTGACCTCTAGAGGAAAAATGTTGTATTACATGGCAGCTATTCTTATGAATGTGAGATCATGTAATACATGATCATGTTGAGTCTCCAGAGTGGAGCCACTTTTTGTCACAGCTCTCAGAGATCCCCCTACCTCTAGAACATCTATACGGTGGGACCATCCCTTTAATTCTGCTGTGCATGCTGCAGCTCTGGCGATCTCTGAACCTGTTTGTCTGCTCTGCCTTTTCTTAGTTCAGTTAGTTTCATGTTTGCTTCTCGGGTTTGTTTCTAGGTGAGAGGTTCTGTGTGCACTCCTTGCATCACGCTGTGTTGGCAGGCTACATGACAGGACGAGTTTGAGAGGAAATCTGTGTTTTTAAAAATGATTTTCTAGCATAGCACATGAGGCATAACGTAAAGTGCTGCATGCCCTTTAATGCCATATTGTACAGCTTTTATGCGGGTGATTTTGTCCAAATGTGTGATGGACCTAAACACCGGTCTTGATATTTTCAGTTTTTTTTTTTCTCTAATCGTAAATGCGCCTCTTTCGTTACTTGCAGGTGGTTGCAAATGACCGGAGTCCTCTTGTAAATAAGGTCCACTGGGAGAAGATGGTGAAAAAAAGTGACCAAATTTGGCATTCGGACAGGAACATTTAACTGCTCAAGTGTGATCCCAGGCGAGTTCTCTCCTTATTATGTTTATAACATCTGTGTGTCTTTGTGTTTTGATTTAAAGAAGAACTCCCGACAAAAAATTTATTCCATGTCCTGCTAGAAATGTACATGATATAATCTGTAGTGAATGTCATTTTCTTACCAGTGTCTGAATTTTTTGACTTATATCATCCTGAAGTTTCTTATCTGTGTCATGTGACCAGCAATTAGACCCACCCAACTCACACAGAGACTTATGTGTGGACAGGAAGTCTAATTCTCTATGTATTCCTATGAGACTGAAAGTGAGGCTCCCATAGGAATGAATAGAGCAGTTACTGGCTTTCTGTCCTGGGTCAGTTGGAGGTCAGGGAGTTGGTCACATGACCCAGCTACAATAAGAAGAGGGTTTTTACTCCAGAAACAGTCACTGATAAGAAGATGACAATCACTATAGATTATATCATGCACCTTTCTAACAGGTCAGAGAATAAAATTTTTTGCGGGAGTTCTTCTTTAATACAATTCTGGCTTCTGTTTTTTAACCATTTCTAATATTGCTATTTAGTTTGCACTATTTTTGAAGACCAAGGATGTTGTGTAAGCTGAAATTGCCATGTACAACAATGCTCACACATAATCTAAAGGGGTTTTGCAATCACATCACTAGGATATGACCCCATTGTCTGATAGGTGCGGGTCCCACCTCTGGGGACCCGCGCCTACAACAAGAACGGAGCTTGGAAATGAATGGAGGGCGCACTGTGCATGCTCTGCCTCCCTCCATTCATTTCAATATGGCCGCCGAAAATAGCAGATGGCTCGGCTATTTCCGCCTGCCACATAGAAATGAATGGGAGCAGGGGCCGCGCGTGCGCAGTGCTCTCCCATTCATTTTCATGGGGAGGCAGCACTTGGTGGTGGACAGACCCGGGGTCCTCCAGCCACAGCTCTCCCCCAACTCTGCTCTCCTTGTAGGTCCTAGCGATATACCCCCATTGTATATGATGGGAATAACCCTTTAATATATCTGAAGCAGATAAGCCACTTTTCCACTGTATAGTTACTAGCTCTACCCTTCTCTGCTTGGTTTTGGTACCAAGTAGTTATCCACTGTGGATATAGTACCCCCTCAGTATAGCTGGTAGTAATGTAACGTACTGGCTAGTCCTCTACTGGCCTTCTCCTCTACTTTTTCTTCTACAGTAGTCTTGATGAGTCTCCCGTGTGAATTTGAAAGTATGCTTTGTTGCCATGCAAAGTCCTCCATAAATTGTGTATCTTAAGACAAGAGCCTAATCTGTGCTCTGTTTCTACAATTTCCAGATATTGCAGGAAGAGAGGATGGGTGAGATCAACCCTTATTATGTCCGTGCCCCAAACCAACACCTCCAAGGGAAAAGTCATGCCTTAAAGAGTACAGTGGACGTAAAATCGAGACGGAGCACATTTTCAAGTGGATTACTGCCCACCGCTGCTTCACGCATCAAGACCATCTACAATTCGGAACACCTGAAGGAGGAGTGGAACAGAAGCGACCAGTATAAAGTCAAGCTGTACCTGTTTGCAAATCTCGATCAGCCTCCAGCTTTTTTCTCTGCACTGAGCATAAAGTTATCGGAAGAGTAGAATTCATATTCGTCAGTGTCGGAAACTGGGACAATACAAGTTACACAGAAGAAATCGGCATATCAAGAACACCATCTTACGTTTTGAAAACTCCTGAGGGAATATACAAATATGGGAACAATACAGGGGAATATGTCTCCCTAAGAGCCATGGATTCCTTTCTCCGCACTTTGCAACCAGAAGTTCAATGACTTGTTTGTAACTCAGTTTAGTTCTGGTGAACCTGATGGCTTGGATGGACTTATTTATTACTCAAGGAGCCACCATAAAAAGATTTGTGGTTCTGATCAGCACTTTAGGGACTTACAATTCCTTGCTCATTATATCCTGGTTACCCGTTTTGGGTTTCCTCCAGCTTCCTTACCTGGATAGCTTTTATGAGTACAGTCTGAAACTACTTCGGTACTCAAACACCACCACTTTAGCTTCTTGGGTTAGAGCCGACTGGATGTTCTATTCTTCTCACCCAGCTCTTTTTTTAGGCACTTATCTTGGTCATGGGCTGCTCATCGATTACTTTGAAAAGAAAAGACGGAGCAACAACAACGCCGACGAAGCGAACGCTAATAATCTTGAGTGGTTGTCCAGCCTCTGGGATTGGTACACCAGTTACTTGTTCCATCCAATCGCTTCTTTTCATCACTTCCCCAACAACTCCGACTGGGATGAAGACCCAGAACTTTTCCTTGAGCGCTTAGCCTTTCCAGATTTATGGCTTCATCCTCTGATACCCACAGATTACATCAAAAATCTACCAACCTGGCAGTTTCATTGTCACAGCCATCACGTAGAAGAAGACCTCTCGGAAAGTTCACAAGAAAGTGACAGTGACTGTGAAAGTGAACAGTGTAAAAGTGCGAGGAGTCATCACTTTAGTTGCACAGGAAAGCCAATATTAGAATCTGCCGACCAGACTTGCTCACGCGAAGAGGCACAAGGTGGTTCGTGTGGAAGAAACGTTGGTTCTTCCACCAAGGACAGCTTGGAACCAGACTGGTCCACGTGGCCCGAGAACATGTTGCACTGTACAGAATGCGTTGTGTGTCTGGAAAATTTCGAAAATGGTTCTCTGCTTATGGGTCTACCATGTGGTCATGTGTTCCACCAAAATTGCATTGTGATGTGGTTGGCAGGAGGTAGACATTGCTGCCCGGTTTGTCGATGGGCATCCTACAAAAAGAAACATTTCACCCAACAGTCCTCTTTGTCAAGTGCTGCTCACTCTTAGCATCTGCCTGGACGCTTCCTGGCCTGTAACTGCTTGTATCTGTGGTTTGATGTCATGTTTTCAGTCTTAGTACAGTGGACTAATGCACATTACCTTACTGTCATGATTCATTTTCTTGCCTTGCGTGTTACGTGTAAATGCATATGTAAGCAACGAGAAAAAAAAATAATATTTTTATGATTTTCACAAATTATATTCCTATTTCAGTGTATTTTTAAAAACAAAAAAATTGTCTGCCAAATTGTAGGAAGAAGAAAATTCTGTTGATTTCTTTTCGACTGCTTTCATTTCTGCCTTCCTCGCCCAGTGTTTCATACGTTTGTTTGTGAAGGCACGTAATGAAGGTCTGAACCTTTCACTTTAAGTGTTATGATTTTTTTTTTTTTTTCTTTTTAATAAAAATATTACAGAGTCTTCTGTTCTGGTTTTCAAAGGAGAACAAACGGAGTAACTCATATCTGAATAATACTGGTACTAAATAGGGTTCATGTTCTTTCTTACAATTTTGCGTTTCAGATCACACAGAGAATTTTTTTAAATGTTCTCGACAAAATGACATTATGTGGTGTCTACAAATTGCAGTACACTTTCCAAATGGTGGGAACGGTAAAAAAACTTTAGGGGGAATTTATCACAAGGGTAATATTTTGAAGTCCGTTTTGCTTTGTACTTTGCACCAAATGTATCATAAATTTGGCACAGTTTTGTCTAGAAATGCCACTCCAGTTTTTGAATCTACTCCCCTACTGGAGTGAGTTTTTGACTTTTTTTTTTTTTTGTGTGACTTCTTTAAACAGTTGCAGTGGTAAATCTGAATTCAAACTAATTACCACAGCTAACCCGGCCCTCGTTCCCACCCACTTTTCAAAACTCAGTGGTGTAAAAATTCTAAATTCTGATGCAGCTAAGGTCAAAAAGTCGTAAAAGCCCTATTTTGCAAGGCTTGATACATTCCCCTTTGTCTTCCCTAAAAAACGCTTATTTTTTATTTTCTAAGGCTACACAGCATTACACACCCACTGAACCAACAGGCCAGTGGGTCTATTCACACAGCCAGACGGATCCTATTGAAATCAATGGGATCATTATTCACACACTGGGGGAGGCAGTATGGGGGCCATTATTTATGCTGGGGAAGGCAGTATGTGGGCCATTATTCACACTGGGGGAGGCAGTATGGGGGCCATTATTCACACTGGGGGAGGCAGTATGGGGGCCATTATTACGCTGGGGGAGGCAGTATGGGGGCCATTATTCACGCTGGGGAAGGCAGTATGGGGGCCATTATTCACGCTGGGGGGCAGTATGGGGCCATTATTTACGCTGGGGAGGCAGTATGGGGGCCATTATTTCGCTGGGGGAGGCAGTATGGGGCCATTATTCACGCTGGGGGAGGCAGTATGGGGGCCATTATTCACGCTGGGGGAGGCAGTATGGGGGCCATTATTCACGCTGGGGGGAGGCAGTATGGGGGCCATTATTTACGCTGGGGAAGGCAGTAATGGGGGCCATTATTCACGACTGGGGGGAGGCAGTATGGGGGCCATTATTCACAGCTGGGGGAGGCAGTATGGGGCCATTATTCACACTGGGGGAGGCAGTATGGGGCCATTATTCACACTGGGGGAGGCAGTATGGGGGCCATTATTCATATTCGAGACACTAGGGGACCACTATGAGGGCCATTGTGTATACTGTGAGGGGCACTACAAGCGTGGTGTAAAAATAAAAGCCAACAAAATTTGTGCATTTTTAATGGCTATTGCAAACTGATGCAAAAGGTCGTTAAAAATTGAATAGCCAACCTTGTAAAAAGTACAATGAAATGTATGTGTTTTCTACAAGTGTATTTTGGGCTCGGGTCTTTTTTCAGCCACGCAACATTTTACTTCAGACGTTTTATTTTTCCTATACATAAATCTATAAGAGAACACCTGAAACTGTATAGTCGATGTTCATTGTTAATAGATGCCATGTTCAAAACCGTGTGTCCATAATTGATAAAGACCAACCATACAGTGCGGTCTTCGTCAGTTAAATGAAAGACAGCTGCTCCCTGATTGGCTGCATGGTTCTTGACCACAAATAAACACCACCTGACCAGATCGCGGCAGCTCCATGTTGCTGTAACGTAACCCTTTTGTCTGAACTTTTTTTTTTAATTTTAAATTTACAGAAATTTTCTAAATTTTAATTTCTCTGCTTTTGAAACAGATGATAACTTGAAAATAGAAAAAGATAAATACGAATTATGCCACAGCTTTATGGGTTTAGTTTTTACAGAGTTCCCTATCTGTTAAAACTTTTCATTTTATAGGTCAGTATGATTACTATTACTTTTTGCTAAATTTTTTGTAAGGTGAACTGATGAAAAACTGGCAAATCAGCCATTATTTTTTTTCCCGTTTTTTTTTTCCGTCCGCATTTGCCACATGCAAATAATATTTTTATAATTTAACAGTACGGCATTTTTGGATGCGGTGATGCCCATGATGTTTCATTTTTATGGTTTATTTATTATGTACATTGGTGTTCTGGAAGAGATTAAATTACAGAGATCTATCAAAGTCTGATCTCTACAACACAGGATTGTGAAAGCATATCATGGGGACATGAACACTGCAGAAGAACAGTTGTATATGAGCATCAGGCTGGAAAAGGTTATAAAACCATCTCAGAATAGTTTTGACTTCACCAATCCACAGTCAGAAAGAATGTGTACAAAGACCATTATTATGCTACTCAGTAGGGGTTGACTAATTGACTAACTAATTTTGAGCTTAGGTTACCTAAGCACAAAATTAGTTCTAGGAAATAATATCTAAAAAAGATTAAAGTAAAAATTTTTTGAATTGCAAAGTCAAAGTACTGATGCAGTTTTGTATACAGGAATGAGCTAAAATTCCCTAAAAGCCAATGTTTAGGACTAATCAACAATTACCTGAAACCATATACTGAAAGCAAAGGTTCGCATAATTTACTCTTACAGATGTGATATTATATAATTTTCCTCAATATATTTTTACTTATGTATTTTTTTTAATTACATGTAATTTTATGTCACATTTATTCTGAAATTTAGAAAATTCTGAATGGTTCACAACTACTTTGTGAGTAGTCAACAAGCTGTATATTAACACTAAATGTGGAGCCTACAGAAAAACATTAATGCAGGGAGGGCCCACTCCAACCTGCCCACCAAAAAAGTTCAGGCCCAGAAAAATGTCTTAAAGAGGACCTTTCATCACTCCTGACATGCCTGTTTTAATAGCTTCATGCATTCCCCCTGTAATAACAATTCTGGAACATCTATTCTTATGTCTGTATGTTGTGCCATTCCTTTATTGTTTCTACTAGAAGTTATGAATGAATTGCTATTTGCCTTCAGTAAGGGAACAGAGGGGAGGTAACAAGTTGGGGGTGTGTACCTGCACAGTCTGAATATGGCAGCACTAATTGGATAGAGTCAGTCTGTGCAGGTACACACCCCCAACTGGTTACCTCCCCTCTGTACCCTTACTGAAGGCAAATAGCAATTCATTCATAACTTCTAGTGCAAATAATAAAGGAATGGCACAACATAGAGATATAAGAATAGATGTTCCAGAACTGTTAGTATGTGGGGAATGTATGAAGCTATTACAATAGGGATGTCAGGAGTGGTGAAAAGGTCCTCTTTAAGAACAAGTTTAAATTTACTCACTGAAATTTCTTCTTTCCAGTCCCAAAGCAGCACACTACAGGGTTAATCCTCCTTTCTCCCTGCTAGTACAAAAGAAAAAAAAAACATTCAAATTAACCAAAGGCCAAGGGTTTTTGTTTCTCTAAAAACTGCAGACAAGGAAAAATCTTCAGCAGCATTTGAGAAAGGCAAAGTTTTCAAAGTCAGATTCAAAAATGTTCAACTTAAAAGTCTATTTTTTGAGAAAAAAGAAAGAGTAGCACTTTTTTTTCTCCACAGTTAGAGCACATGGCATAGTAGTTGCTGGTTCAGTACAAGCCACCTGATTTGCAAAACCAGCGCTCAAACTCCTAGTCTGTGAAGACTGATGCTTTCCACTCAAACATACAAGCATTTAAGAAAAGCTGGACTGTGAGAAGTAGTCCAGCATCATAGTTGCTGACTTAATATTCAAATTGTTGAAAACAAGACATTTTGGAGAACCCTTGATGGTCCTGAAGTCATAAAGGGTCATCGATAGGATCATACTGACATCATTCTGAAGATTTAGTAGAAGGCTATTACTAAGCTGTTACTTCACAAAATGTTCCAATTCCAAATGCAGCACCTAAAAACGCTCAGCCATCCTGCCCCATGACAGTATAAGATCTGTCAGAATTCGGTGCAAAACCAGCCATCATTGTGAGCGTCAAATCAAAAGATTTCTCCTAGTACACTTAATTACTAGTGTTGATCGAGCACGTAATGCTCGGGTGCTCTGGCCGAACACTAGGTGGTGCTCGAGTGCTCAGCCGAGCACCCGAGTATAATGGAAGTCAATGGGAGAACCCGAGCACTAAACCAGGCACCCCTGCTCTGAAGAGGGGATGGTGTCTGTTTTTTAGGGAAAGGTGAGAAAATGGTGGAAACACTGCTTAAATGGTTTGGGAACAGCATGGGGAGGATGTCTGGATGCATCTTGGACTCCAAAATCGCTGCTATTAACGATGTTGTCCGAGTATTACGACACTTTTACCGAATGAGAAGAATACCCCCAAAACCGAAGATAACATTGATTTTAGAGAAAATATTGTTAGGAAACATATATTTACTTTTATATAAAGCGCATATAGCAGCAGGCCCTCACCACTAATGTTTTTAGAAGGTCAGATCAGCAGCAGACCCTCACCCCAAATGTTTTTGAGTGGCAGCAGCACTGAAGGTCGAGGAGGAGGAGGACCAGAATGAAGAAGTAGAAGAGGAGGTGTGGACGAAGAAATCACTAGCCCTACACGGGAAGGAGGCAAGCTGAGCGAGGACAGCAGTACAGAGGGGGAGGGATCCATAGCACCGGAAGAAGTGGTGGGGTGGCAAAAGGAAAAAGGCAGGCCACACCAACAAGTGTGGATGATAATAGAATTGTCAATTGCAACCTGTGCCGTACCAAAATGAGCAGGTGCATGAACACTAGCAACCTGACCACCACCAGCATGATCTGCCACATGGCAGGAAAGCACCCTAATAGGTGGGCCAAACGCCCGGGTCCACGATTGGTGTCTGCGGGTCACACCACTGCCTCCTCTTCCCCTGTGTTACGTGCTAGCCAAGATGCAGTCCCAGATGCCTCCTGCCCTGCACCTGGACCCTCACAAGCACCGTCAGCGACCACATCCACTTCTGTGTCCCAGCGCAGCGTACAGATGTCCATACCCCAGGCCTTTGAATGAAAGCGAAAATACGCAGTTTAGCGTTTGCGCAAGGAGGTACAGATAGTGTAGGATGAGAAATTGGGTAGGCAGGGCTAGTTGTTCTGTTTAAAAGACCCAAAAGTCCTTTTAAGGACTATTGTTATATCTGACTGCAATATTATCATTCTTGGGGGTTCAAATTATCTTACGGATACAATAGTAAAAAGGTATACCATTCAAGTCACTGAAGTGTGTACTGTTTGTAACGAATGGTTAAAAATAAACAGAAAACTTTATTCGGTGTAATTCTTTGTTAAAAGTACTTAAACACCTCCTATATAAATCTACCTCTACTCCCGGGGTAGCTCAGGTGGAGTATCACTGTCAGTTTATGGATTGGCATAGGCAGTGAGTAAGTCCCCTAATTGTCTTGTGAGGGTTACCCCAAGGTACTATAAGTACAGAGTAGGAAAGAGTTTTAGCAGCAAATAAGTCACCGGTGAGCTGCAATAGCACTCTTATGTCCTGTTCTGGTCCAATCTTGTAACAGCATTGGCCAGATACCAGACATACAAGGCACCAACTGTATTACTGGAAATGTAGTGGCATCCAGCAACACTATTAGTATGCCAGATACTCAAAAGCTAGCTGTCTCCGTCCATATTGCGGCAATAAAGTAACCCCAAAGTCATTGGGAAGCCGTGAATCAGAAACTGCTACAGAGTATCAAAGGCAGGCTTCAGTGCTGTACCCGTGAAAACGGGTTCCTAAACGCTTGTTTGCACATTAAAGCCTGACACATAGAGTCCTCAATCTAATGGTATAGCCCCCCTCGACGCGTTTCTAATGACCCTATTGTTAGGTCATCTTCATCAGGAGCGTGGGGCAAGCAATTGGTGGGCAGAAAGCTGTTACTCCTACTGTAAGTATCAAAGCAATTAGAGGACGCTGCACGTGTAACCGGCAGCCTTCCAGCGCTGTGATGGCCATGCGCGCCCGCCTTTCCTAACTCCTTAAATAAGGAGGGGTTTAAAGTGGTACCTGGGCGCTGTCTGATGTGGCCAATCCGGTGTGAGGGGGCGTGGCTATCACCCGCACATCGCTCCCCCACATCCCAGTCGCCGCAGCTTCTTGTGACATATGCGCTATCGGTACCTGGGAAAGTAGTGTGGAGATCCTCTGGCGGCTAAATAAACGCTGCGAGATATGTTAATCCCTCATCAAGAGGAGTATTGAGGTATTAGCTGGTATAACATTAAGATGGTAAAGGTACAAAAATAAGCAGCCTACGGGGAAGAAGGAACCGACTACTGAGTAATGTAGATGACAACATAATATATCTTAGAGATTAGTGACACAGGGAGAAGTGTGACTCAGCCTGTCAATGCCAGAAATCAGGCTTAAGGTCCTTTTACACGGGCCGATTATCGGCCGAAAAAGCGTTCCTAGGAAACTGTAGTGGCCGATAATCGGCCCGTGTAAAAGTGGCCCTAATCAGCCGACGAACGAGTAAAACGCTCGTTCATCGGCTGATTGGATCTTTTGGTTTGTACAAAAGATCTAATATGTCGGGCGCACATCACTCTGTTTAAACAGGCGATGTGCGCCTGACAGTATGGAGCTTCCCGGCCACATGAGTGATACAGCGATCACTCGTGCGGCCCGGCGCTCGATTCATCGGGCCGTGTAAAGGCTCCCTGCATGAGCGCCGATGTCGCTGATCGGCGCTTGGGCAGGGAGACACATCGGCCCGTCTAAAAGGGCCTTTATGCACTAAGCCTGGAGGTATAGTTAACTCGACTACATCACCAATGCTGGACAGAAAGAAAGAAAGAGGGGAGAGCATTATTGTGCAATAAAGCATGTATAACTGCTGTACTCGTTTAGACCATTTGGTCTCTCAGTACGTAATCTGAAGATCCACTCCATTTCTTTCCTTAGCAGTCTATTGTCAAGATTACCACCACGGGGGGGGGGGGGGCAGATGTATTTGTTCTATTCCTGAAATTGGAGAACTTTAGGGTCGCCGTTATGACGGTCTGTCACATGTTTGGCGACCGATTTGTCCCTCTTGTTGCGGATATCCCCGAGGTGCTCCCCAATCCGTCACCGCAGTTCCCTAGTTGTCTTTCCCACATACTGCAGGCCACAGGTACAGGTGATCAGGTATATTACTCCCGTGGTTCTGCAGTTGATGAAGGATCTAATTTCATAGTCGGTGTTGTTCATGGTGCTGGAGAATTGTTTGCCTACTTTCATAAATTTACATGCAATACAACCACTGCATCTGAAATTGCCCCTCATATTGTTTCTTAACCACGAGTGACCCACAACTGGTTTCAGGAAACTATGCACCAGTCGATCCTTAAGGTTGCGACCTCTCCGAAATGTAATCTTGGGTGCCAAGCTAATAAGGCTTCCAACATCTGGGTCAGTTTTCAAAATCCCCCAGTGTCGGTGCAGAATCTCCCTGACCCGATGTTGTGCCGAGTCATACGTTCCAATGATTCCCACTATCTCATCAGGTTCCTTTTGGTCCTTTTTAGGAACCAGGAGATCATTTCTATTTGCAACCCGAGCATGATGATATGCCTCTCTCAAGACCGTGTCTGGGTATCCCCGATTTCGAAACTTAGATCTTAAGTCATCCGCCGCCACTTTGAAGTCGCGAATTTCCAAGCAGTTGCGCCTCACCCTTAAATATTGTCCTTTGGGGATCCCTTTACCTTATGGTATAGGGTGCCAGCTTTCCCACTGCAATAGATTATTGGTTGCAGTTGGTTTTCGAAACAGACTGGTGGAAAGCCGACCATCCCTACCTCTGGTGATAGTGAGATCGAGGAATGTGATGCAGTCATGCTCAATTGTGGATGTAAAATAAAGGCCCAATTCATTCCTGTTAAGTCTGTCCATGAACCCGTGGAACCCTTCCTTATCCCCTTTCCATAGAATCAGCACGTCGTCGATGTATCCCAGCCAAAGCTGGATACATGACGACATTTCTTCCAAATCCTCCCCGAACACAATCTCCTTCTCCCACCAGCCCAGGTAGAGGTTAGCGAAAGTGGGGGCACAAGGGCTCCCCATCGCCACCCCCCTGAGCTGGTGGAAGATCTTCCCGTTAAATAGGAAGATATTGTGCTTCAGGATAAAATCCAGCAGTGAAACTACCAATTCATTGTGTGATTGTTGTGTGCACAGTGAACATCTCTCTCACCAAGGAAGCTGCGTACAGTCTCCAGACCCTTATCATGAGGTATGGAGCTGTACAAAGCTTCCACATCCAGGCTGGCCAGTATGGTATCTTCCTCGATTGTTACATCATTCAGTCTATTAAGTACGTCCATTGTAATCCCGGACATATGATGGTAGTGATGTAACAAATGGGCGTAGAATGTGATCGACATATATCCCAATATTCTGTGCTAAGCTACCTACTCCAGATACAATCGGACGACCTTTTAAAGGGTCGACCCCTTTATGCACCTTGGGTAGGCCATAGAAACATGCCAGCACTGGATGTGATGGCAGTAGGAACTCATATTCGCCCTTACTGATCAGGCGGGCCATGAGTGCTTCCTTAATTATTATTCCAAGCTCTTTTTGGTAATTTTCATGAGGATTGGAGGGAAGCACCTCATAGCATGTCCTGTCTTCTAGGATCTGTGCACACATGTTGGTGTATTGGTCCCTATCAAGGATGACGATATTGCTCCCCTTGTCTGAGGGTTTGATTATAATTTCCTCATCCTTTTCAAGGGATAGTAGGGCATCAATTTCCCTTTGTGTTATGCCAAAGGGAAATTTGTCCTTCCAGTAGTCTCAGTTCTTGTGTGACTACCTCTAAGAACGTATCAAGGGGTGAGGAATCACTGATTGGGATAGAGCGTGTGGAGGGAGGTTGCAAATTAGTAAAGGGGCCTTCTCCTGGGGTTCTTTGACCCTCGTCCCACAGACCAGCTAACAACTGGACATCTGCTAGTTCCTCTACTTCGATGCCCAATTCTGCACATTGTCGCTGATAGTGTTTATGGAAGAATTTTTTCCATTTAAGCTTTCTGATGAAGAGGTTTATATCCTTCACCCAATCAAAGGCTTTAAATTTCTGTACTGGGACGAAGGATAAACCTCTCTTTAGAAGAGATGTTTCTGACTCTGTTAGTTGTCTTTTTGAGAGGTTTATTATTTGAAGGTCGTTCACTTCTCTTGTTTTAGAATAGCACATGTCTCCTAGTTGTTTCTGCCCCTTAGTAGGTAATCTGATACCGGAGGGGTGTTCCCTAAAAAACCCCCTCTTTTACCTCGTGTATTGCCTCTTCCTCTACTGTTTTTCCCCCTGCCTCTGTTATGTTGTGCAGTAATGGTAGATCTTCCCCTTTGAAGTTCCCCCTCGCTCTCACCTTCCGATGAGGAGCGTTCTGTTTCTGTATCTGGGGTTCTGCTGTTGTTGCCCCCAAAATCAAAGATATGCCCTTCTTTAAAATCCCTTTTGTCCCTAATGTACTGGGAGTGCTTTTTATCTTTGACGAAAGCCGTGAATTTCTCAATAGCTAACTGTAGAGAATTTTCTTTTTTGCCAAAATCTGAGTGGTTGTTGAATTTCTTGGCATTATCTATACTCTCCCTCAGTTCTTTGTCTGTTTTATTCAGGAGAATTTTTTCTTCCTCCCAGAGTAGGGTCATTAATCTTAGGGAAGATTCAATCGATTCCTGCTCCCACTTTTTCAAAAATTCTGGGGATCGAAGTCTTGTTGCTGGTGTGATGGGGATCCGTAGTCCTCTGGGGACTATTTTGTCCCTAAGATAGATATCTAACGACTGGACTTCCCACCACGTTCTCACGTGATCTTTGTATACCCTCGTGAGGTTCCTAAATGCACTGGTTATGCTCAAATTCGAAGATTGTGAAGGTAATTCCCTCTCAGAGAAAACCTCCCCCACCTCAGTACTCCATTTATCGGGGTCTAGATCTCCAGATAGAAAGCCTGCCATCCCCGTATACAAGCAATATAATAATCAAATTATCTTACGGATACAATAGTAAAAAGGTATACCATTCAAGTCATTGAAGTGTGTACTGTTTGTAACGAATGGTTAAAAATAAACAAAAAACTTTATTCGGTGTAACTCTTTGTTAAAAGTACTTAACCCTAGAATGCGTGACATCAGAAATCTTCATATTAACGTATTGGGGGCCTTTTAGGCCCCCATGCAAATCATATGGAAAACACACTTATATAACTTTTACAAGTTTATTTTAAAACTGCTAAATAAAATATGATTAGTAAACAAAATTTTAATTATAACAGAAACTTGCTCTCAACATCGTATCTTATCTCAGGTCCTTAACAATTAGCTCACAGTGTATACTGTCCTCATTACTCTCTTCACAGCTTATTACTGTGTTCAGAAGGACCTGAGATGATGTCATGACTTTATCTCTCCCTCCAAAAATCACATGACATCCTCATATGGCATTATCCACACCCTGGCCCCTCCACCAGCATTACTGAGTACAAATAAAGTAACTTGAGGTACAAACACTACTGAGAACATAATAAAAAATACATGGGGGCCTAAAAGGCCCCCAATCCGTACAGATGTGTTTTTCACCAAAAAAGCATTGTTACACCAAAATGCCTATGAAAAAAAATATATGAACAACTGGATATTACCAACAACGACATTCTTGAGGATTACCTGGAGTTTCAAAATTCTAACTTAAGTAATTTTGCAGATAATAACAAAAAAGTAAGCATGGGGGCCTAAAAGGCCCCCAATACGCATTCTAGGGTTAAACACCTCCTATATAAATCTAACTCTACTCCGACGGATTGGGGAGCACCTCGGGGATATCCGCAACGAGAGGGACAAATCGGTCGCCAAACATGTGACAGACCGTCATAACGGCGACCCTAAAGTTATCCAATTTCAGGGAATAGAACAAATACATCTGGCCCCCCCAGATGCATAAGCCTGATTTCTGGCATTGACAGGCTGAGTTACACCTCTCCCTGTGCCACTAATCTCTAAGATATATTATGTTGTTATCTACATTACTCAGTAGTCGGTTCCTTCTTCCCGGTAGGCTACTTATTTTTGTACCTTTACCATCTTAATGTTATACCAGCTAATACCTCAATACTCCTCTTGATGAGGGATTAACATATCTCGCAGCGTTGATTTAGCCGCCAGAGGATCTCCACACTACTTTCCCAGGTACCGATAGCGCATATGTCACAAGAAGCTGCGGCGGCCGGGATGTGGGGGAGCGATGTGCGGGTGATAGCCACGCCCCCTCACACCGGATTGGCCGCATCAGACAGCGCCCAGGTACCACTTTAAACCCCTCCTTATTTAAGGAGTTAGGAAAGGCGGGCGCGCATGGCCATCACAGCGCTGGAAGGCTGCCGGTTACACGTGCAGCGTCCTCTAATTGCTTTGATACTTACAGTAGGAGTAACAGCTTTCTGCCCACCAATTGCTTGCCCCACGCTCCTGATGAAGATGACCTAACAATAGGGTCAT
>ONZH01025350.1:0-20585 GCA_900303285.1 Rhinella marina | reverse complement strand
CCACTGAATTTCTTCAGCAAGGCAATAAAGTCTGTCTTTGGCCCCTTTCACATGAGTGAATTTTCCGTGTAGGTGCAATGCATGATGTAAACACATAGCACTCGCACTGAATCCTGATGCATTCATTTCAATGGGTCTGTGCACACAAGTATTGTTTTTCATGCATCAGTTCTGTGTTGAGTGAGAAGCACAGCATGTTCTATATTCTGCATTTTTCACGCAGCCCTGATCCCTTAGAGATGAATGGGGCTTCAGTGAAAATCATTGCATCCGGATGTAACCTGGATGCAGTCCAGATGAAATGCTTATTTCATTGATGGTTTCTAGGAGATGTTTGTAATTCTTCAGTTTTTTTCATGTGCGTGAAAAAGGCATCAAAACTAGAGATGAGCGAGCACTAAAATGCTCAGGTGCTCGTTATTCCAGTCAAATTTTTCCTGATGCTCGGGTGCTCGTTTCAATAAAAAACCCCATTGAAGTCACTGGGCGACTCGAGCATTTTTTGCAAGGGACCACCACGGAAATAGACAGGAAACAGCAGGGGCAGCATGCATGGATGCCTCTGAGTCTGCCTAATCATATCATTACGCCAAATTCTGGGCAACAGCCTGGTGGTGACCCTCAAGACAATTGTGCTGACCCAGACCAAGATGGGCAAGGCACATGCGCTGGCACATGTTAGTAAAGCACTCAACTAGGTGCAACGAAGGTCCATCACCGCCTGCGGGTGACACCACTGCCCATGCTGGCACTGCTGTCCTATCCCCCGCCCCACGACGCAAGCATAAGTCTGACACAGCGTGGTGACAGCGTGGTGACACCAACAAGTGACCAAGTTAGATTGAGGTAGCAGGTGAACCACCCAAAAATTTACCCTGACACAGCATGGCGGTGAACCCAGAATGACCAAGTGAGACTGAGGTAGCAGGTGAAGCACTTAAAATTTTACCCTGACACGGAATGGCGGTGAACGTCAGACGCCGCCTGCATAAGATTAGGGATAGAGCTGCTGTCTGTCAGGGAGAGTGTTAGGGCCTCAATTTAAATGTTGATTAGGCAGGAATCACCCTCAAAGAACCCAACAGCCCTTCTAAGGGCTACAAGCACCTTTTTTTTTGGTCTCCTCCTGGCTGCTGGCTGGGACTTGTAGTATAGCTACCGCCATCTTGGCTGCACACTGTTAGGGTGTGAAATTAGAATGTGGTTAGGCAGGAATAATCCACAAAGAGCCCAACGGTCCTTCTAAGGGCTACAACGACCTTTTTTTTGGCCTCCTCCTGGCTGCTGGCTGGGACTTGTAGTGCAGCTACCGCCATCTTGGCTGGACGCTGTGCACAGCGACTGGTGGTAGAAGGGACAGCATGTGGTCCACACAGACCCAAGAGAAATTGCCCAAAGTCGTCTCAGTACTCATTTTTGCTGCTGCTGGTGCTGCTGCTGTACCTTGGCTTGCTGGGATCTGTAGTGCAGTCTAGGGAATACGTTTTTTTCTATCATTTCTATACACTACAGTCCAGTGAACAATTATGTAGTTTACTGTACAGTAGTGTCAGTCTAGGGAATATGTTTTTTCTCAGTTATATGTACTCCAGTCCAGTGAAAAATTATGTAGTGTACTGTACAGTAGCATCAGTCTAGGGAACACGTTTTTTCTCTGTTATATATCCTACAGTCCAGTGAACAATTATTTAGTGTGCTGTACAGTAGCGTCAGTCTAGGGAATACGTTTTTTCTCTCTGTTATATATCCTACAGTCCAGTGAACAATTATTTAGTGTGCTGTACAGTAGCGTCAGTCTAGGGAATACGTTTTTTCTCTCAGTTGTATATCATACAGTCCAGTGAACAATTATTTAGTGTGCTGTACAGTAGCGTCAGTCTAGGGAATACGTTTTTTCTCAGTTATATGTACTACAGTCCAAAGAAAAATGGAGTGGTTTGCGGTACAATAGCCGCCATTTAAAGACTACGTTTTTTCTCAGTTATATGTACTACAGTCCAGTGAAAAATGGAGTGGTTTGCGGTAAAATAGCCGCCATTTAAAGACTAAGTTTTGTTTCTCAGTTATATGTACTACAGTCCAGTGAACAATTCTGTAGTGTGCTGTACAGCAGCGTCAGTCTATAAAATACGTATTTTCTCTCAGTTATATGTATTACAGTCCAGTGAAAAATGGAGTGCTTTGCGGTAAATTAGCCGCAGTCTAAAAATTCCTTTTTTCTCTCAGTTATATATACTACAGTGCAGTGAACAATTCTGTCGCGTGCGGTATAGTAGCCGCACACTAGTGTTGACACCAACAAGTGACCAAGTTAGTTGAGGTAGTAGGTGAAGCACATAAAATTTTACCCTGACACAGCATGGCAGTGACAACAGAGTGACCAAGTGAGACTGAAGTAGCAGGTGAAGCACATAAAATTTTACCCTGACACAGCATGGCGGTGAACCCAGAATGACCAAGTTAGACTGATGTAGTAAGTGAAGCACATAAAATTTTACCCTGACACAGCATGGCGATGAACCCAGAGTGATCAAGTTAGACTGATGTAGCAGGTGAAGCACATAAAATTTTACCCTGACACAGCATGGCGGTGACAACAGAGTGACCAAGTGAGACTGAAGTAGCAGGTGAAGCACATAAAATTTTACCCTGACACAGCATGGCGGTGACAACAGAGTGACCAAGTTAGATTGATGTAGCAGGTGAAGCACATAAAATTTTACCCTGACACAGCATGGCGGTGAACCCAGATTGACCAAGTTAGACTGAGGTAGCAGGTGAACAACCCAAAAATTAACCCTGACACAGCATGGCGGTGACACCACCAATGCCTTGGTCAGACTGAGATTGCAGTCAAATGGCTGTAGGTGAGCCTCCCAAAAAATTGTTTTAAAGTGTTTGAAGTTGACTCTCCTAAAAAATTGTTTTTGAGTGTCTGTAGTTGACCCTCCTAAAAAATTGTTTTTGAGTGTCTGTAGTTGACCCTCCTAAAAAATTGTTTTTGAGTGTCTGTAGTTGACCCTCCTAAAAAATTGTTTTTGAGTGTCTGTAGTTGACGCTCGTAAAAAAATTGATTGGAGAGAAGGCCTGTAGGTGACCCTCTGCAAACATTGTTTGAAAACAGAGCCCGTAGGCCCTATGAAAAATTACCTGTTGGCTCAGCGTTTGTGTATGAAGAGAAGGAGGAGGAGGAGGGGAGAAGAGGAGAGGAATCGGATACATAAACAATGTTCATGTTGAGCTGCTTTTCCCCGGTGGAGATTTGAATTCCGGTGAAATCCAGGCTTTATTCATTTTAATAAGCGTCAGCCTGTCAGCACTGTCTGTTGACAGGCGTGTACGCTTATCAGTGATGATGCCACCAGCTGCACTGAAGAACTACGTCCTCTGCCACTAGCGGTGTCAGATGGGAAGTATAGTTTCAGCTTGTGCATCAGGGTCTGTTGATATTGATTCACTCTCATACTCCTCTCCTCTACAGGAATGAGAGTGGAAAAGTTCTGCTTGTACCGGGGGTCCAGGAGGGTGAACACCCAGTAATCGGTGTTGTAAAAAATGCTTCTAACGTGAGGGTCACGGGAAAGGCAGCCTAACATGAAGTCAGCCATGTGCGCAAGAGTCCCAACACGCAAGAATTCCCTTTCCTCAGTAGGCTGACTCTCCATTTCCTCCTCCAACTCCTCCTCTTCAGCCCATACACGCTCAACAGATAAGAAGGAATGAGCATAGGTACCCTCTTCAGTCTCGCCAACAGTCTCCTCCTCTTCCTCCTCATCCTCCTCCTCCAATACGCGCTGAGAAACAGACCTGAGGGTGGTCTGGCTATTAAGCAACGCATCTTCTTCCCCCATCTCCTGTGACAAGCGCAAAGCCTCTGACTTCATGCTGAGCAGTGACTTTTTCAGCAGACAAATCAGCGGGATGGTGACGCTGATAATGGCGGCATCGCCGCTGACCATCTGCGTTGACTCATCAAAGTGGCTTAACACCTGACAGATATCAGACATCCACGTCCACTCCTCATTGTAGACTGGAGGAAGCTGACTAACCTGACTACCAGTTCTCGTGGAAGTTGTCATCTGGCAGTCTACAATGGCTCTGCGGTGATGGTAAACCCTGGCTAACATGTGTAATGTAGAATTCCATCACGTGGGCACGTCGCACAACAGTCGGTGAGCTGGCAGTTGTAAGCGCCGTTGCACTGCCCTGAGGGTGGCGGCATCTGTGGTTGACTTACGGAAAGGCGCACAGATGCGTCGCACCTTGGTAAGCAAATCAGACAAATTGGGGTAGGTCTTGAGGAACCGCTGAACCACAAGATTGAACACGTGGGCCAGGCATGGCACATGTGTGAGCCTGCCGAGATGCAGAGCCGCCACCAGGTTACGCCCGTTGTCACACACAACCATGCCTGGTTTGAGGTTCAGCGGCGCCAGCCAAAGATCGGTCTGCGCGTGATGCCCTGTAACAGCTCTTGGGCGGTGTGCCTCTTGTCACCTAAGCTCAGCAGTTTCAGCACCGCCTGTTGGCGCTTACCCACGGCAGTGCAGCTGCGCCTGGAGCTACCGACTGAAGGCGCCATGCTCACGGATGGTAATTGAGAGGAGGAGGGGTTGGAGGAAGAGGCATAATAAGCTTGAGAAACTGTGACCAAGGCAGGCCCCGCAATCCTCGGTGTGGGCAGCACATGAGCAGCCCCAGGGTCAGACTCGGTCCCAGCCTCCACCAAGTTAACCCAATGTGCCGTCAGTGAGATATAGTGTCCCTGCCCGCCAGCACTTGTCCACGTGTCCATGGTTAGGTGGACCTTCTCAGTAACCGGGACACATTGGTGGAGGTTGTGGAGGATCGTGCAGGTGAAGGGGTGGTTGTAGGGTGGGAGGCGCTCGTGCCGGGGTCAGCATGTGACACAGGGGAAGGGGGCAGTGGTGTGACCCGCAGGAGGTGAACGGGGTGTCGGGTGTTTAGCACTCATATGCCTGCACATGCTGGTAGTGGTTAGGCTGGTAGTGGTGGCTCCCCTGCTGATCCTGGTGTGGCACAGATTGCACACCACAGTCCGTCGGTCATCCTCACTTTCTTTAAAAAACCTCCAGACTTGCGAACATCTAGGCCTCGGCAAGGGAGCTTGACTCCGTGAAACAGTTGCTGATCTACCTGCTCTGTCCCTGCTTCTCCCTGTGCCCACCCCACTGCCTCTTCCAACCTGTTCTGGTGCTGCACTTGCCTCCCCCCTCAGAAGCACTGTCAGTCACCTCATCATCCACCAGCTCTTCCTCCGATTCCTCACTCTGCTCCCCCTCGGGCTTACTGCCCTTACTGCCCTTTGAGTATGCCGGATCTGAATCCATACTTTCCGTGGGAGGGCAGGCTGAGGGGAAGGAGGTTGAGCTGGAGGAGCCAGAGGTCTACTCCCTTGGCTAGTGTGGGTGGACTGCGTGGAAGACTGGGTGGTGGATAAATTACTGGACGCATTGTCCGCTATCCACGTCATCACCTGTTCGCACTGTTGTGGTTTTAATAGTGGTGTACCACGTGACCCAGTAAGTTGCAAGATGAAGCTAGGGAGTGAAGCTCTGCGGCATTCCACTGCTCCCTCATCAACATGTAGTGTGTCACCCTGCCCAGGACCACGGCCTCTGCCTCCTACACTACTTGAACGCCCTCGTCCTCGACCCTTAGCCCTTGGGTTCAACATTTTATATGTTCACTTCACTGTATTATATATAACTCAGAGAAAAAAACGTATATTTTCTACACTCCGGCTAGTGTGCAGCACACGACAGAATTTTTCACTGCACTGTATAATATATAACTGAGAGAAAAGACGTAGTCTTTAGATGGCGGCTATTGTACCCAAACCACTGAATTTGTCACTGCACTGTATGATATATGACTGTGAGAAAAAACATAGTCTTTAGACGGCGGCTATTGTACCGCAAACCACTGAATTTGTCACTGCACTGTATGATATATAACTGAGAGAAAAGACGTTTATTTTCTACACTCCGGCTAGTGTGCAGCACACGACAGAATTTTGCACTGCACTGTATAATATATAACAGAGAAAAAACGTAGTCTTTAGACCGTGGCTATTGTACCGCAAACCACTGAATTTGTCACTGCACTGTATGATATATATATAACTGAGAGAAAAAAACGTATTCCCTAAACTGCACTACAGATCCCAGCAAGCCAAGGTACAGCAGCAGCACCAGCAGCAGCAAAAATGAGTACTAAGAGGACTTTGGGCAATTTCTTTTGGGTCTGTGTGGACCATGTACTGTCCCTGTGCACAGTGTGCAGCCAAGATGGTGGTAGCTGCACTACAAGTCCCAGCCAACAGCCAGGAGGAGACCAAAAAAAAGGTGCTTGTAGCCCTTAGAAGGGCTGTTGGGTTCTTTGAGAATGATTCCTGCCTAACCAAAATCTAATTTGAGGCCCTAACACTCTCCCTGACAGACAGCAGCTCTGTCCCTAATCTCATGCAGGCGGCGTCTGACGCGAGCAGCGCGGGACCAGATTCTTATATTCCCAGGTCATCTGATCTGGCCAGCCAATCCCTGCTATCGAATTGTAGGGGCCCCACGTGATGCTAGGAGGTACCAAAGACTCTCCTGCATGTTGATTGGCTGAGAAAAGGCGCCTAACATGCCGGAAGAGGAAGATGTCATTTCCTCGAGGATCGAGGATTCGAATACCCTAATGCTTGAACGAGCACCAAGCTCGGAAGAGCATGGTCGCTCATCTCTAATCAAAACTGATTGTACTTGCATGGAAAAACTGAAACACTGAACGCAATTGCAGACAAAACTGACTGAACTTCCTTGCGAAATCATGCAAGTTTCACTGAACTCATCTTAAACGCTTCTTCACAGAATCCGTAACACTTGTGTGAAAGGGGCCTTAGGGGCCACACACAATTAGGCCACCAATAGCAAGGCATGGAGGCACAATCCTGTTCATGGTGCCAATTTCATGCAGCCAGCCCCTAAGGAGCTGGTGTAGAGGATAGGAGTGGAAGTGGCCCTGATGAAGTGTAGTGTCATGGTGTACTCCCTCAGGACATTTCTTCCTGGGGATCGGTGCAGTGGAATTATAGTACTGAAGACGGAAGTCAGCTGAAAAGTGGCAAAGTCTTTTTACTAAGTGCAATGTATAACCTGAAATACGTACAGTAGCAGTAAACTTTAAGCGTAATTCTTCTCTGGCACTGGTCCTGAAATACACTGCAAAGCACTGAAAGTGTTAAAGTCACTATATTTCATGTATTATATGCATGTACTACAAATCCCATAAGGTTGTATAGGGAATAGAAGGTCCCATGAGGCTGATCAGGGCTGGCTCTACCCTTCCTCTCTAAGAGGAAGATTCTGGAGTTAATAGCTGACTGCTGAGGAGTGAACGCTTCAGAGCAGCAAGGAGAAGATCCTGTAGGGAGATTCCATTCCCCTATAGCCCACAAGCCAATTACATGCCAGCTCTCAGAGGGGAAAAGATCTACAGAATGTTAAGCAGACAAAACGGGATTGCAAACTTTGGCAAAGAAGGTAATCACCGCTAATCTGGCTATAGCCTCCTCTGCATGAGGTGAAAACATTGTAAGCTGCAAGCTGCTTGCCATAACCAAAGGACAGGAGGGCCCCCTGTTCATAGACTGAGGATACTGTGGATATCATATACTTATATATCTGTTGATAGAGCAAGTGCATAGCTTTAGGCTGGAAAAAGGAGAAATTGACCAGTCTGATTGAGAGACAGAGAGATAGAAGCTAGCCTTCATATACTACAACCTTTGGGAACTACTTGAATCAACTGTAAAGACTGCATTTCATGTGAATAGTGCTTGTGTGGATCACCTGCTGACCAGCTTCAGTTAAGTACTATTGATTTGTTATACTACTGTACATCACAACATCCAGGACCCTGCCTTGCACCATAAAACAGTAACCTCAAGGGCACCTCAATCTCCATCAGGCATAAGTACCCCAGAGCCAGAGTTTGCCTGAAGGGAAGCACCAGTGTGTTCTTCCTGTTACTGCACACCAGCCCTGGGAGCTTCAGGAAACTGTGAGTACGACTACTTCACTCATCCGGCTACCCTCACGTGCGCCCCTGCAGCCTGGTTGCTGCACAATTGTACACTAACGTGATACTGGCCTAGTGACTGTTTGGTGATGGGTGGCTTATCTGTAATCCCTCAACCTTACAACAGTGTCAGTAGATGTAGTTATAGCAGGGCACTCTGATGTCTGGAATCTCAAGGCTTCATTTAAGGACTATTTGGGTATTTCTCCCTGAAGAATCTGCAACAGAAGCAGGAGCTCAGCAACTTTCTTCTTGGTAGCTATGTCCTTTAATGAATCATAGCTGGCATGCAGAAGAAAGCTTCCAATATACTTACTGTCTTGAAGTTGCATTTATTGGTCTCTCTGGAACCAAGCCACGTGACACCCTTTTCGGGTGATCCAACTTCCGCAGATTTCACATCCTTTACCAGGTTTCCAGTCTGGTCTATGGGCAGGGATGTCATTTCTGCAGCCCAGGACAAAGGAGGTACTGTGGATGGGGCCAGAAATTATCACCTCCCTGGCACATGCACAGATAAGGTAGATTCATTAATCTGTGCTGGGTCTAAATTTAATCCAGAAATTTAATTGCCAGAAATAGCTAGATTTGTTTATAGATTTGGTATCTGCCTCAAGCATCTTGTCTTCAAGGGTTCTTCAGTAAATACACAGGTATAGTTTTATGGCTCATGAACATTTTGGATATTTTGGGATATTACTACCTAGTGGTTTAAACAATCGGATAGATTTATAAAACCTGTCTAAAAGAAAAACTCTGTTTACAATAACAAATAGTCACATTGCAGCTTTTTTAAACAGCAGACTACAAATGAAAAGGGAAACAAAGACAGTTTTTCTTACAGGCAGCTTTCATAAATCGGCCTCAATTTTATGAATACATTTTTGTGCATTCTTGAAGGAATATAACAAAGTTTGTTGAAGTTGATTTTCTAAGAATCTCACATTTATAAGGTAGCATTAGCACATTTTCTAAAGTGAGTATGGCATGATTGCATTTACTTTATTGTTTGTGTTTGCAGAGTGCTGTTGCATTGTTTGTTTTTTGTTTAAGTAAAGCTGGTTACATGTTAAACTCCACTCGTGCCATCTTCTTAATCGATCATCTGGTTTCCTGCCCCACACCTCACAACATTAACACCAGGGCACCCCACCTTCCATTAGGCAGAAGACCGCCACCAGGTTAATCCCTGTGGGATACAGGTGCACTCCCTCCTCACTGTATGGCCCCAGTGCAAGCGTGGGATTGTTGCCACCGTGGGTCAGGTCACAACTACTACTCCCGCCTAGTGTTGAGCGAGCATGCTCGGCCGAACTCGCTGTTCGGCCGAGCATGCCTACGCTCGGGTCCGCTCGGTGTTCGGCCGAACACCGAGTGTACTCGAGCGCAATGCTCGAGTCTCTTCCCCGCACTGTAATGTTGATTTCTACGCTAATGCGGACGAATTTGTATGCTAATGCGTATGCATTTTGTACGTTAATGCGTACGTATTTGTATGCTAATGCATACGCATTGTGCGCTAATGCGTACAAATTCAGTTAATTTAGCATACTTTTACGAGTGAAAGGAGTAAAAGAGGAGAAGTCGCGATTCTGACCTTTTTCTATTAACCAGACACCCTCCCCCCTTCCGAGCGGGGGGTGCCTGGTTTAGTCCCATTGACTACCATTATGCTCGGGTGTTCGGCCGAGCACTCAAGCAACCCCTAGTGCTCGGCCAGAGCACCCGAGCATACGAGCACAGAGGTGCTCGCTCCACACTACTTCCGCCCTCTGCCTCTAACACATGCCCTACCCCGCCTAGTCCACTGCACATGTCGATTAGAATTAAATCACAGGTGACAGATAATAGTCCCCTTTTTCCAATATATTGCTAATGACTTCTTGAAGCTTTGTACTGGACCAGATTTGATATGCCTATACACCTGCCCATCTGATAAAATTGCTAAGAATTTTTAAGCCTGTCCAAGTTTAAGCTGTCTAAACTTTAGACAAGATTAGTAAATGTATCCCTATATGTGTATATATATTAATTTGTTCCTATAGACTAAAAGTAAAAATCTGGCTGTAGTGATTTTGGCTGTAAAACCCATTAAAAACAGCAGTAAAAATATAAATCTTGCTTATTTATGTCTAAAATAAAATTGAAGGAGGTTCATGTGTCCCCTACTTATCACTATAATGAATTCACTTTAGTAATATTGTTCTACCAGTGCAGGACCTCAGTAGCTGCAATTTTATCTCATGCCCGCACTACCTACTTTTCTGTCCCAGTGGCAAACAGTGCAAAAAGAAAGTCAAGTTAGTGGTTGGGATAGTATCATGGCGATGTTCCATGCCTGCCACCACCTTACTATCTGGGGCAGGCATGGGAATTAGTTAACTAGCTTCTATCGTGGGTCAGCTCCCAGACTCCTGTGTCTTACTCTGCCGGTCGCAGCCTGGCTTCTAGGTCTTTCTGTGTATGTACTGTATTAGTGCTGGTTCATTGAACCTCACCCTGCACTACTGCAAAGGTTAATTCCTTTTTGCTCTGTGTTCAGCTGTAATGAGCTCATCTACACTCCAATATACAGTATGCTGGCTGTTTGTTCCACCCCCTGCCTAAGCAATCCTTTACATTTCTTTTAGTTTTACTTGATTTTTATGCATTGCGTAAAAATGTTTGTCTGTCTGTGTACCGAGCTCTGCCTGTTTCCTGGATCCTGTCTCTCTGCCGCTTGACCAGACTCATGCCTGTTCAACTTATTGACCCTGAGCCTCTTGCCCTGAACTCTGGACTGTTTCTTAGATCTGAATGTACTCTGCCCACCCTGACCTCTGCCTGTTTCCTGACTACATGTATTGCCTACTTGGATTCCCTGGTGCTTGGCGCAGGTGTCTCTGACCCCAGTGTGTGAGCAGACTATACCAAGAGGTAGCAGCCAAGTGGCTTTCCTGCATTGAAGGCCAGATCCCTGTATAGAGGTTAAAGGGGGGAAAACCAGGGAACTGCCAGAATAACATACTAAGGACTAGCTGAAAGTTAAAACAGGTGGTTGGCACAGTGGATCCACACTCACTGCCAATAACAGATACCATACACAGTGTCAATGGCAGGCAGACATGGATGGTTAGCAGGCAGCCTGCCGGAACTTTTGCCTGAGTTATACGGGACTTGTCAGGTGAGCTCTTCCGTACCTGCACTGCTAGGTACCATGCCTCCTGGCCAGCAGGCGTGCTCTGCTTTGCTGCACTGCCGTCATCTCGGCCCCATTGTATTGCCAGCAGGCATGCTCTATTATGGGCTGTGCTGCGGGCATCCTGTTATTTTGTAATTGGCTGGGGAGGTCAGTATCCTGCTTCTTGACATCACAGGTCATGTGGGCAGATGTATCACGTGACCTAGGAGTTCTCTATTTAAACAAGTAACTGCTTGCCACAGTTGCCTGTGATTAGATGTTTCGTCATATACTGCTTTATTGTGTTCTGATCTCTGGATTTTTGGACCTTTGCGTGTTCTGGATTCTACCCTTTTTGACTGACAATTTGGACCTGATGTGGCTTCCTGGTTTGACTTCTTGGCTTGGTATGTTTCTGCATTCCGGTTTGGCTGATTTGGCATTTGATCTCATTCTCCTGGTATTGACTCTGGCTTGCACAACTCTGCTAGAAACCATTTGGTTCTGTTTCTGATCATTCCAGTCAGTTATCTAATCTTGTCTGTTTGTTTATTATTTTATCCCTGTGTTTTCCCTGTAGATCCCTGCACTTAGTTAGGAAGGGACTGTTGTCCAGTTGTGGGCCTTCATTTAGGGCTGATCGAGCAAGCAGGTTAGGACAGTGATGTGGGAAAAGTTCAGGGCCTCACTGATCCTTATGTGACATACAGATACATTTTATGGTTTAACATGAAAGTGTACCTATTATTTTTTTTATCTAAATAGGTTTCATATTAATATATTAATAATATATTTAATAGAGGGTTTAACATCTATCTTTGTGTTATAGAAGACTAAATAACATGCTTCCCTTTCGCCATAAATGTAAATTCCTGCTGTCTAGTGCTACCACTAGAGTGAGGACACTGAAGCTTCCCAAGCGCCTCTTAGGGGTGGCTGATTATCCTTACTTCTGTGATTGTAAAATATACTAGGAGTGGGCTCCCATTTATGGAGAAAAGCAGATTTTTTTTTTTAGCTGGGACACTTCCTCTGGATCAAAGAAATGGTATGAAGAATGGAAATTTGTTATCAAAAATTTGTTTTTCTGAGCCTAGGGGGGCGTGGCTTGCCACTGCATTGGGACAGACGCCTAGTATCTGAGCTCCGTGGGAGATTCAAGTATCGGCATCCATCTAGCCTGATTTGGGGGTTTACAAGACCTGTTCCCAATATATATAACTCCCCTAAACCCTCCGGTACAGAAAGAGGCGTGCCTCGAGGGTTTTGGCTGAGCGGGACCAAATCTACAACTGCGGCCTTCTCTATCGGCCTTACCAGGATCCCCAGTAATGTTCCTCTTCCGGCCCTCATCTAGGTATAGTATACAGCTGGACTCTCTAACAAGCCCTTCGCAGAGGATCTATAAGCTGCTTCTTTACCTCTCCACGACTACTGATCCGCAGCAACAGTGTGACTGGTTTAACATCGGCAGTGAGACCGGAGGAGCGCGCAGTCCGTCCGCCATCTTCCGGCGCCTACTCGCCGCACCGGGACCTGTTTAGGTGAGCCGCCTGAGGAGGGCTCACCCCCCTTATTAGAAATCTGCTCTAGACCAGCGTTTTAAATGGGGACCTCCTTGGAGTATTCTCCTCCACACCAAGTGGTCCTTATGCTGCTTGTGGCCATTATTATAAGTTACAGTACCTGGTGGCGCGAAATCTTCCCGCTCTCACCCCCAGCGGTGCACTAACTACCACTGACCCCTCCGCATACAAAGGACTTGGTCCTAATTTTTTCTGACTGAACTTAGTTTGGTCTGTGCAACACCTTGTTCACAGATCCATATTCTCTTCAATAAGGACATTGTCCTAATATTTTAGGGCTGAGTGTCATACAGCCTGCATACACTCGTGCTTATCTGTGTCCTCCTGTACGAGAGATAACCTACTCAGGATCTCAGGTCAAATTTTTTCTCTTCCTTCATAGGAAGGTAGTGTTCTTTATGTTCTGCTAACAAGATGGGGTAGTGGTCACCGACCCTTGTCTCTTTTTTGCACTGCAGCTCCTATCTAATATTCCTCCTCAAATGTGCAGAGGGTCAAGATGGTTAAAGTGGGCAAACCACATATGTCGGGCCTACTGAAGTCACATAAGAATCAACAAAGTCAAACTCTCTCAGGACCTCCAAGGTAGTGTTTTCAGAAATACTACCAGTGCCACGAGCGTCACTAGAGAGACAACGGGAGATTAGGGAGTTAAATAAGTGGCTCAGAGGCTGGTGCAGGAAGGAAGGGTTTGGGTTCATGGAGAACTGGGCCGACTTCTCTGTCGGCTACAGACTCTATAGTAGGGACGGGCTGCACCTTAATGGGGAGGGTGCAACTGCCCTGGGGGAAAAAATGGTTAGGCGGCTGGAGGAGCTTTTAAACTAGGATCTGGGGGGAGGGTGGGTGCCCATACTAATAAGGGGGTAGATAGTGCAGATAGAGAGTGGGTCATAGGAAGGAAAAGTGGGGGGTTAGTGGGGGCTGGGGTTAGTAAGGAATGTAGGGAGAAGACTGTGCAAAACAACAACCAAAGTAACCCAAGAACCCCGGATATTCATTTCATAAGTAATAGTAAATTGACAAACGGGGTAAAAATATACATAGACCTCTTAAGTGTATGTACACTAATGCCAGAAGCCTAACTAATAAAATTGGCGAACTGGAATTAGTGATGTGTGAGGAGGACTATGACATAGTGGGAATAACTGAGACATGGCTGGATGATAGCTATGACTGGGCAGTTAATGTACAGGGTTACAATCTTTTTAGAAAGGATCGTCAAAACCGGCGAGGGGGAGGGGTCTGCCTTTATATAAAGTCCTGTCTAAAGCCCACAATCCGGGAAGATATAAGTGAGGGACATGAAGATGTGGAGTCACTGTGGGTAGAAATAAATGGAGCCAAAAACAATAATAAAATACTAATAGGAGTTTATTATAAACCACCTAATATATCAGAGGCCACAGAAAATCGACTTCTAAATGAAATAGACAAAGCGGCAAATCAGAATGAGGTTGTTATTATGGGGGACTTCAACTACCCAGATATAGACTGGGAAACTGAAACCTGTATATCTCATAAAGGAAACAGGTTCTTGGCAATAACCAAAGACAATTACCTTTCCCAACTGGTTCAGGACCCGACTAGAGGGACGGCCATACTGGACTCAGTATTAACCAATAGACCTGACAGAACAACAGATGTGCAGGTTGGGGGACACCTGGGTAACAGTGACCATAAAATAATAACCTTTAAATTGTCATTAAAAAAAGCATTTCTTCAGGGAGGAACAAAAATACCAAACTTCAAAAATGCAAAATTTAGCCATCTAAGAGAGGCCATAGGTCTAACTAACTGGGACAAAATGCTTGAAAATAAAAATATAGCCACAAAATGGGATATTTTTAAAAGCATCCTAATATCTAATTGTGAGAGGTACATACCGTATAGGAATAAAATGATAAGAAACAAGAAAAAACCAATGTGGATAAATAGAACTGTAAAAAAGCAATAAATGACAAAAAGAAAGCATTTAAATCACTAAAACAGGAGGGGAGCGAGGAAGCATTGAAAAACTATAAGGAAAAAAATAGAATCTGTAAAAGACAAATAAAAGCAGCTAAACTAGAGACTGAAAGGCTAATTGCTAAAGAGAGTAAAGCTAACCCTAAAATGTTCTTCAATTATATAAATACTAAAAAGTATAAATCTGAAGGTGTCGGCCCCTTACAGAGTAGTGAGGGGAGAGTAGCAGAGAGCGATGAGGAGAAAGCAAAACTCTTAAATATTTTTTTCTCCACTGTATTCACTGAGGAAAATAAACTGTCAGATGAAATGCAGAATATAAAAGTGAATTCCCCTTTAAAAGTGTCCTGTCTGACCAGGAAGAAGTACTGGGGCGTCTTAAAAAGATTAAAATAGACAAATCGCCAGGACCGGATGGCATACACCCACGTATCCTAAGAGAATTAAGTAATGTCATTGCCAGACCCTTATACTTGATATTTAAGGACTCTATACTGACAGGGAGTGTTCCACAGGATTGGCGCATAGCAAATGTGGTGCCAATATTCAAAAAGGGTCCAAAAACAGAGCCCGGGAACTATAGGCCGGTAAGTTTAACATCTGTAGTGGGTAAACTGTTTGAGGGTTTTCTAAGAGATGCTATCTTGGAGTACCTCAATGAAAATAAGCAAATAACTCCATATCAGCATGGCTTCATGAGGGATCGGTCGTGTCAAACCAATTTAATCAGTTTCTATGAGGAGGTAAGTTCTAGACTTGACCGCGGGGAATCAATGGATATCGTATATCTGGACTTCTCCAAAGCATTTGACACGGTACCACATAAAAGGTTAGTATACAAAATGAGAATGCTTGGCCTGGGAGAAAATGTCTGTATGTGGGTAAGTAAATGGCTCAGTGATAGAAAACAGAGGGTGGTTATTAATGGTACATACTCAGATTGGGTCACTGTAACTAGTGGGGTACCACAGGGGTCAGTATTGGGCCCTATTCTCTTCAATATATTTATTAATGATCTTGTAGAAGGCTTGCACAGTAAAATATCAATTTTTGCAGATGACACTAAACTGTGTAAAGTAATTAACACAGAAGAGGACAGTACACTGCTACAGATGGATCTGGATAGACTGGAGGCTTGGGCAGAGAAGTGGCAGATGAGGTTTAACACTGACAAATGTAAGGTTATGCATATGGGAAGGAATAATGCAAGTCACCAGTACATACTAAATGGTAAAACATTGGGTAACTCTGACATGGAAAAGGACCTAGGAATTTTAGTGAACAGCAAACTAAGCTGCAGAAACCAGTGTCAGACAGCTGCTGCCAAGGCCAATAAGATAATGGGTTGCATCAAAAGGGGCATAGATGCCCGTGATGAGAACATAGTCCTGCCACTTTACAAATCACTAGTCAGACCACACATGGAGTACTGTGTACAGTTCTGGGCTCCTGTGAACAAGGCAGACATAGCAGAGCTGGAGAGGGTTCAGAGGAGGGCAACTAAAGTCATAGCTGGAATGGGTGGACTACAGTACCCAGAAAGATTATCAAAATTAGGGTTATTCACTTTAGAAAAAAGACGACTGAGGGGAGATCTAATAACTATGTATAAATATATCAGAGGTCAGTACAGAGATCTCTCCCATGATCTCTTTATCCCAAGGACAGTAACCATGACGAGGGGACATCCTCTGCGCCTGGAGGAAAGAAGGTTTGTTCACAAAAATAGAAGAGGATTCTTTACAGTAAGAGCAGTGAGACTATGGAACTCTCTGCCTGAGGAGGTGGTGATGGTAAGTTCAGTAAAAGAGTTCAAGAGGGGCCTGGATGTATTTCTGGAGGGTAATAATATTACAGGTTATAGTTACTAGAGATGGGTTGTTGATCCAGGGAGTAATTCTGATTGCCTGATTGGAGTCGGGAAGGAATTTTTTTCCCCTAAAGTGAGGAAAATTGGCTTCTACCGCACAGGGGTTTTTTGCCTTCCTCTGGATCAACTTGTAGGAAAACAGGTCGAACTGGATGGACAGATGTCTTTTTTTCGGCCTTATAAACTATGTTACTATGTTACTATGTTAAATCAGACATCAGGGACATTGGCGGCAGAGTTGAGCAGTTAGAAGAACAACAGATGTCTTTAAATTCTCATGGGGAAGCCACTACATTGGCACTGCACTCGTGTCACGTCCACTTAAATAATATACTCTCTTATGTTGAAGACCAGGATAATAGAGGCAGGAGGAACAATTTGCGTATAAAAGGCGTACCAGAATCATCTACAACTACTGATGTATTCCAAACTACTTATGCAATACTGTGTCCATTACTTCCTGCTGACATGGTCGACAATTTAGTTTTAAAGAGAGCACACAGGGCTCTTCACCCTAAACCCAAGGAGGGTGAGCCACTGAGAGACATTATCTGCAAAATACTTCCTTTTTAACATAGGGAAGCTATACTGAGAGCTGCAAGAGGGTCGCAAGACTTATTCTATGAAGGTTCTCCGATAGCATTTTTCCAAGATCTGTCGCCAGTCACTCTCAACAAGAGGAGACAGATGAAGCCAGTCACGGACGCTCTTCGTACCAAGGGATATCCATATCGCTGGCTGTTCCCTTTGGGTCTAGCCTGCACAATACAAGGAACCACAAGATATATCAGATGTCCAGATGACATCCTACCATTATGTGACTATTTGGATCTGGATCCCTCAGAAGTTCCCTCGTGGCTTCAGATTTCGGACATCACTGATTTACCAAAGCTTCCTTCTGCCTCTCCATGGAAGACACAGAGGAATCACTATTCCAGAAAGAGAGTTTCTCCCTCCACAGAGTGAAGTGTTGGTGCTATATGTTTCTTTTCATCATTTCTTCACATTACTCTATTTTACTAAGGATTCACAGGTTGTGTTGTATTGCACTGTATGATTACACCAATTTTCCTTTATGTTATCTAAGTATTACTATAGATTAACTGTTTTTGAACTTTATGCTCAGCTTTCCCTGCCTAGCTATAGATTTAGGAGGCTACATTTAACATGCTGTTGAGGTCAGTTGTGACCCTCCCCCTTCGACTATATTACCCCTTCTTTATACTAGATCAATAAACAGGTCGGACTTACCTTCTGCTGATCATTACTCAACTTTCTCTGCTGTTACAGTTCTTAGTTTCTGTATTAACTGTTCTATTGCACTTTTTATATAATGGCTGATATAAGAGTAACTACCTGGAACGCACAGGGGATGAATACCCCTCAGAAAAGGTCCCGTATTTTTCAACACTTACGGTCCCTCCACTGTGACATCGCTATTTTGCAAGAGACCTATTTCAAGATGGGTAAAGTACCTAATTTACCTCTCTCTTACTTCACTCAGTGGTATCACTCATGCTACAGTTTCTCCAAATCTAGGGGAGTAACCATAGCTATTAGGAAATCCCTTCCCTTCTGCCTCTCCTCTAGCTTGATAGACCCGGATGGTAGATATCTTTTCCTTAAAGGTACTATAGTCAATTCTAAGGTTACCATAGGGGGTATGTACGCTCCCAATTCTAATCAAATTCCCTGGCTCTTGGACACTTTAGGGAAGCTTAAGACATTTAGAGAAGGTCAATGCATATTAGGAGGTGATTTTAATGTGACTCTTGAGCCTCTGCTGGACTCATCTTCTGGCAAGTCTCACTTTTCTCAAAAGAAATTAAAGGCCCTGAAGCACTCTATTTCTAACCTTATAATAAGGGATGTCTGGAGGCAACTTTGTCCCAAGGCCAAGAAGTATACCTTTTACTCTGAGGCCCACAAAATATACCAAAGAATATCTGTTTCTGTCAACCCAAAGTGTATTTTTCCTTAAGGGAGTTGATGTTGATATCATAGGAATTTCAGACCATGCGCTGGTCACTATGGCTATTACAATCGAGACGCTTTCTCGAAGTACCTTCACTTGGCATCTCAATGATAATATTTTTTACGGAATGATGTACATAAGCAGAAAGTAGAGAAGGTAATAACACAATACTTCAAAGAGAATGTCTCCTCTTCACTATCTCCTACAGTAGTATGGGAAGCGCACAAGTCAGTGATCAGGGGGGAACTTATATCACTTGGGTCTTTTGTGAAAAAACAGAGGAGACGGGAATTGGATGAACTAGTGGCAGAGATAAACAAGCTGGAAAGTGTCCATAAACAATCCCGAATAATAGAGACGTTAGCTAAACTGACCTCTTTACGTGAGCAGTTAAATCAACTTCTTAATTTAAGAGCAACTAACCCCTGTTGCATTGCATTCCACTTTTCCTAATTCCCCACCAGTCTTCTGGAGATGTATGTCAGCGATTGGGTCCTACGTCCATCTATGGTGGGATTGCCGCCTTATTACTGCTTATTGGAAGTCTATTGAAGGGATCATCCAAAAGGTGTGCCCAGGTTCGCCGGCCATTTCACCCAAAACTCTATTTCTAAACATTACTTCCCATACTCAAACTAGTTTTAATGTTCCTTTATGGAAACATTTGATTTTAATAGCCAAAGCCATGATCCCCTTATACTGGAAGTGGCCAGATGCACCATCCATAGCTCAATGGATTCAAAAAGTTGGCCAAGTAGCGAGACTTGAGGAATTAAAGAGGCTCTGTCACTAGGTTTTAACCTATGTATTTAAATACATAGGTTAAAACCCCTTGACTTCTACAGTTAGAACATACCTTTATTGCAGAGTACAGCGCAGCGGTTGTGCTGAAAAAAGACCTTTAATCTTTATGTTAATGAGCCTTCGGAGCACCGGGGGGCGGGCTCTTTCTTCCTGAGCACCGCTTCTTCAACGCCCCCCGGGTCCCGAGGCTCTCTCCGATGCCGACGTCCACGCCCCTCTGAAAATTGATTGACAGCGCTGAAATCCCGCCGGCGCATGCGCAGAAGCGCTTGCAGTGCCGAACACCGCAAGCGCTTCCATCCTTGTGCGCACGCGCCGTCACTTCCGGGTTCAGCGAAGTGACGGCGCGTGCGCACAAGGATGGAAGCGCTTGCGGTGTTCGGCACTGCAAGCGCTTCTGCGCATGCGCCGGCGGGATTTCAGCGCTGTCAATCAATTTTCAGAGGGGCGTGGACGTCGGCATCGGAGAGATCCTCGGGACCTGGGGGGCGTTGAAGAAGCGGTGCTCAGGAAGAAAGAGCCCGCCCCCCGGTGCTCCGAAGGCTCATTAACATAAAGATTAAAGGTCTTTTTTCAGCACAACCGCTGCGCTGTACTCTGCAATAAAGGTATGTTCTAACTGTAGAAGTCAAGGGGGTTTTAACCTATGTATTTAAATACATAGGTTAAAACCTAGTGACAGAGCCTCTTTAAGTGCCTCCTCCTCTCGGTCATATGCAAAGTTTAAGAGAACATGGACTCCATGGCTTAACTTTGCAATGCAAGATAATCTCCAACCACATCTCTCCAATTCCTAGCTGGAAAGGCTATTGGTTGGAAAAACAGGGATCTCTCATACCCCCACCCCTCCCGAGCGTTTCAGGTCTTTAATAATATGTTACTGTTTGCCCAACTTACGCTACGTTTAGTAACATTGATCTTGCCTTATTTGCATGTTCGTTATACTTATACGTAGTTATCCATAGTTGTCACCTGATCTCCATTTTCATTACTTTTTAATGTTCTCGTTTCACTGTTGTTTAAGTAACACCTATGGTGCTTGATCACTGAGGATGATAGGGCCTGGTGGTGATTTCATCCCACCTGGCTCCATAATAATCCCCTTGAGGACATTAGTTGTATGATGTATCTTTT
>ONZH01025349.1:0-21644 GCA_900303285.1 Rhinella marina | reverse complement strand
TGAGAACATAGTCCTGCCACTTTACAAATCACTAGTCAGACCACATATGGAGTACTGTGTACAGTTCTGGGCTCCTGTGAACATGGCAGACATAGCAGAGCTGGAGAGGGTTCAGAGGAGGGCAACTAAAGTAATAACTGGAATGGGTGGACTACAGTACCCAGAAAGATTATCAAAATTAGGGTTATTCACTTTAGAAAAAAGACGACTGAGGGGAGATCTAATAACTATGTATAAATATATCAGAGGTCAGTACAGAGATCTCTCCCATCATCTATTTATCCCGAGGACTGTGACTGTGACGAGGGGACATCCTCTGCGTCTGGAGGAAAGAAGGTTTGTACATAAACATAGAAGAGGATTCTTTACGGTAAGAGCAGTGAGACTATGGAACTCTCTGCCTGAGGAGGTGGTGATGGTAAGTTCACTAAGAGAGTTCAAGAAGGGCCTGGATGTATTTCTGGAGGGTAATAATATTACAGGTTATAGTTACTAGAGATGGTTCGTTGATCCAGGGAGTTATTCTGATTGCCTGACTGGAGTCGGGAAGGAATTTTTCCCCCTGGGGTGAGGAGGATTGGCTTCTACCTCACAGGGTTTTTTTTGCCTTCCCCTGGATCAACTTGTGGGGGGGCGGGCTGAACTGGATGGACAGATGTCTTTTTTCGGCCTTACAAACTATTTTACTAAAATGCTCGGGTGCTCGTTATTCGAGTAAAACTTTTCCCGATGCTCGGGTGCTCGTTTCGAATAACGAACCCCATTGAAGTCAATGGGAGACTTGAGTATTTTTGCAGGGGACCAAGGCTCTGCCTAGGGAAGGCTGGGTGAAAACCTGGAAACCTCAGGAAATGATGGAAACACCACGGAAATGGACAGGAAACAGCAGGGGCAGCATGCATGGATGCCTCTGAGGCTGCCTAATCCCACCATTACCCCAAATTCTCAGGCAACAGCCTGGTGATTACCCTCATGGCAATTGTGCTCACCCAGACCAAGAAAGGCGAGGCAAATACCCATCACATGTTAGGGAAGCACCCAACTAGGTGCAATGAAGGTCCATCACCGCCTGCAGGTGACACCACTGCTCATGCTGGCACTGCTGTGCTATCCCCCTCCCCACGACGCAGGCATAAGCCTGACACATCATGGTGACAGCGTAGTGACACCAAAAAGTGACCAGGTTAGATTGAGGTAGCAGTCAAATGTCTGTAGGCGAGCCTCCAAAAAATTTCTTTTTGGAGTGTCCGAAGTTGACCCTCCTAAAAAATTGTTTAGGAGTGTCTGTAGTTGACCCTTCTGTAAAATATTTTATTTGTTTTCCCTGTTATTAGTTAATGTACAACCCATGGATGGCATGGTGGAAATATATAGGTTTTGCATCACAGACGGTCCACTGCACCGTTACATTTTCATCATCATTGCCAATTACTTTTTCACCAACTGTTGTCTGGCAATGATAAAGGGTAAGGTGAATCCACTGCGGTAGAAAAGTGTCATCCTCCTACAATTCTACACTTGCTCTCAATTGAAAAGGGGATGTTCTCGCCGTGGCCTTCCTCATAGTGGCCGCTTCTGCGGACGACAGAGGTGGTGTACCTACTGACAGCCTGACCGAACACGATGGCAGACGGAGAGACACTCCCTCATGTAAAATTGTTTAGGAGTGTCTGTAGTTGACCCTTCTGTAAAATATTTTATTTGTTTTCCCTGTTATTAGTTAATGTACAACCCATGGCTGGCATGGTGGGAATATATAGGGAAGCACCCAACTTCCCTATATATGTGCAACGAAGGTCCATCACCCATGCCCATGCTGGCACTGCTCTCCTATCCCCAGCCACACGATGCAGGCATAAGCCTGACACAGCATGGCGGTGACACCAACAAGTGACCAAGTTACATGAGATAGTAGGTGAGCCACCCAAAAATTTAGCCAGACACAGCATGGCGGTGACAACAGAGTGACCGAGTTAGACTGAGGTAGCAGGAGGTGAAGCATCCTCCCAGTGGGCAGTACATGAGCAGCCCCAGGGTCAGACTCGGTCAAAGTATGTGAAATGTTAAGGGTGGCCGAACGCTGGGCTCGACGGCGGACCCGTTTCGGGTTATCGATTGTCGAAATTTTGGCTGACATCAAGTTTAGTATCTGTTCTTATCAGTTGCTGTAACTGTTGGTGATAAAGTGGTGAGCATAGCTGCTTCCCAAGCAGTTGACCCGGGTTCGATTCCCGTCTATCGCAGGAGGCAATTAAAAGAAGAACCAAAAAAAATCAGTACAATATCTAATACGTCCCCTACCCGGGTAAATTGTTTGGAAAGAGGGCCTGTAGGTGGGGGGCAGGCTGGGGGAAGGAGGTTGAGCTGGAAGAGCCAGAGGAGTGCCCCCTTGGCTAGCGTGTGTGGTGGTGACAACAGCCGGATGGAGTTCGAATGACGACGCAGGACCCCAACTTAAAAATTTAGCATCAACCGGTACAGTTGTAAATTATGAGCTCGATCAAGTTTGGCATGTGTTCTATGTATTCGTCTCAGTTTAATACCGTATATATGGCAGCTATCCGGAAAAATAGTTTGGAGAGAGAGAAAGATAGGAAAAAGACGTAAATTGTTTGGAGAGAGGGCCTATAGGTGGACCTCCGGAAAAATTGTTTGAAGAGAGGGCCTGTAGGGGGCCCTCCTAAAAATTTAAAATTGTGGTAAAAGAGTGCCAGTTGGACCTCTAAAAAACTGGCGTTTTTTTTTGTCAGCGTTAGGCAAAGATGACATGGAGGAGGAGGAGGAGTAGAGAAGAGGAATCGGATACATAAGTTATTTAAATCTTTAGCTGCTTTCCCCCGGAGTAGATTTGAATTCCGGTGAAATCCAGGCATTGTTCATTTTAATAAGCGTCAGCCTGTCAGCGATGTCAGTTGACAGGCGTGTACGCTTATCGGTAATGACGCCACCAGTTGCACTGAATACTCGCTCTGACAGGACGCTAGCGGCAGGGCAGGCCGGCACCTCCAAGGCGTACAGCACCAGTTCAGGCCACGTGTCCTGCTTTGAAACCCAGTAGTTGTATGGAGCAGAGTGATCGCTAAGGACGTTGGTATGGTCAGCTAGGTACTCCCTCACCATCTTTCTGTACAGCTCCCCCCTACTCTGCCTAGACTGGGGACAGGTGACAGTGTCTTGCTGGGGTGACATAAAACTGGCAAAGGCCTTGGAGAGCGTTCCCCTGCCAGTGCTGGACAAGCTGCCTGCTCGCCTCCTCTCCCCCGCTACTTGGCCCACAGAACCATGCCCTCTGCCGCTAGCGGCGACAGATGGGAAGGATTGTTTCAGCTTGTGCACCAGGGCCTGTTGATATCTATTCACTCTCATACTCCTTTACTCTGCAGGGATGAGAGTGGAAAGGTTCTGCTTGTACCGTGGGTCCAGGAGAGTGAATACCCAGTAATCGGTGTTTGAAAAAATGCTTCTAACGCGAGGGTCACGGGATAGGCAGCCTAACATGAAGTCTGCCATGTGCGCCAGAGTCCCAACACGTAAGAATTCCCTCTCCTCACTGGCCTGACTCTCCATTTCCTCCTCCTCCTCCTCAAAGTCCTCCTCTTCAGCTCATACACGCTCAAGAGTTAAGGACTGAGAACTGGTACCCTCTTCTGTCTTGCCGACATTCTCTTCCTCCTCATCCCCCTCCTTCGATACACGCTGAGAAACAGACCAGAGGGTGCTCTGGCTATCAAGCAACGTATCTTCCTCCACCGTCTCTTGAGACAAGCGCAAAGCATCCGACTTCATGCTGAGCAGTGAGTTTTTCAACAGGCAAATCAGCGGGATGGTGAGGCTGATAATGGCGGCATCGGCGCTGACCATCTGTGTTGACTCCTCAAAGTTGCTCAACACCTGGCAGATATCAGACATCCACGTCCACTCCTCATTGTAGACTTGAGGAATCTGACTGACCTGACTACCAGCTCTGGTGGAAGTTAACATCTGGCAGTCTACAATCGCTCTACGCTGCTGGTAAACTCTGGATAACATGTTTAATGTCGAATTCCATCTCGTGGGAACATCGCACAACAGTCGGTGAGCGGGCAGTTGTAGGCAGCGCTGCACTGCCCTGAGAGTGGCAGCATCTGTGGTGAACTTGCGGAAATGCGCACAGATGCGGCGCACCTTGGTGAGCAAATCAGACAGATTGGTGTATGTCTTGAGGAACCGCTGAACTATTAGATTGAACACGTGGGCCAGGCATGGCACATGTGTCAGTCTGCCGAGTTGCAGAGCCGCCACCAGGTTACGCCCATTGTCACACACAACCATGCCTGGCTTGAGGTTCAGCGGTCCCAGACACACATCGGTTTGCGCCGTGATGCCCTGTAACAGCTCTTGGGCGGTGTGCCTTTTGTCACCTAAGATCAGCAGTTTGAGCACCGCCTGCTGGCGCTTACCCACGGCACTGCTGTTGCGCCTAGAGCTACCTACTGAAGGCGCCGTGCCCATGGATGGTAATTCGGTGGAGGAGGAGGGGTTGGAGGAGGAGGTATAATACGTCTGAGAGACTGTGACCGAGGTAGGCCCCGCAATCCTCGGTGTGGGCAGTACATGAGCGGCCCCAGGGTCAGTCTCGATCCCAGCCTCCACTAAGTTAACCCAATGTGCCGTCAGTGAGATATAGTGTCCTTGCCCGGCAGCACTTGTACACGTGTCTGTGGTTAGGTGGACCTTCTCAGAAACAGCGTTGGTCAGGGCACGGATGATGTTCTCTGACACGTGCTGGTGTAGGGCTGGGACGGCACATCGGGAAAAATAGTGGCGGCTGGGGACCGAATACCAAGGGGCAGCCACCGCCATGAGATTGCGAAAGGCCTCGGTCTCTACCAGCCTATAGGGCAGCATCTCCAGGCTCAGCAATTTGGAGATGTGGATGTTGATGGCTTGGGCATGTGGGTGGGTGGAACTGTATTTCCTCTTGCGCTCCAGCGTCTGCTGTAAAGACAGCTGAACGCTGCGCTCGGACACATTGATGGACACTGTGGAGGATCGTGGAGGCGAAGGTGTGGTTTTCCGGCGGGAGGCGCTCGTGCCGGGTTCCTGGGCAGGGGGTTGACTAGCAGAGGCAGCAAGTGACACAGGGGAAAGAGCAGTGGTGGGACCCGCAGGAGGTGGTGAACGGCCTTGGTTCCATTGAGTGGGGTGTTTAGCACTCATATGCCTGCACATGCTGGTGATGGTTAGGCTAGTAGTGGTGGCACCCCTGCTGATCCTGGTGTGGCACAGGTTGCACACCACAGTCCGTCGGTCATCCTCACTTTCTTTAAAGAACCTCCAGACTTGCGAACATCTAGGCCTCGCCACGGGAGCTTCACTAAGTGAAACAGTTGCTGCTGATGCACCAGCTCTGGCCCTGCTTCTCCCTCTGGCCACACCACTGCCTCTTCCAACCTGTTCTGGTGCAGCACTCGCCTCCGCCTCAGAAGCACTGTCTTCACTCGGCTTATCAACCCAGCTTGGGTCAGTCACCTCGTCATCCTCCGATTCCTCAGTCTGCTCCCCCCTCGGACTTCCTGCCCTGACAACAACTTCACCACTGTCTGACAACTGTGTCTCCTCATCGTCCGACACCTCTTAACAAACTTCTTCCACTAAGTCAACATTGTCATCATCATCACCCACAGACTGCGACATTTGGAAAACTTGGGCATCGGGAACGAGGTCAGCAGCAACCTGAGAAGTGGTTTGTGACTCTGGGAAGGGTCCAGAAAACAGTTCCTGAGAGTATGCCGGATCGCATTCCAAATTTTCCTGGAAGGGGGCAGACTGGGGGGGAAGGAGGTTGAGGTGGGGGAGCCAGAGGAGTGCTTCCTTGGATAACGTGGGTGGACTGCGTGGAAGACTGACTGGTGGACAAATTACTTGAAGCATTGTCCGCAATCCATGACATCAGCTGTTCGCACTGTTGTGGTTTCAACAGTCCTCTACCACGTGTCCCTGTAAGTTGAGATATGAAGCAAGGGAGTGTAGCTCTGCGGCTTTCCCCTGCTCCCCCATCATCAGGTACTGTCTCACCCTGCCCGGGACCATGGCCTCTGCCCCTGCAGTAATTGAATGCCCACGCCCTCGTCCTCGACCCTTCGCCCTGGGGTTCAACATTTTCTGTATATAAGTGTATTATATAAAAAAAATAAAATAAATGGGCTTGCTGTTCTGAAACCCACAAACTTGTTCAGTCTGAACAAGTGAATATATAGGTGGATAAGTTAGATCAATATTACGTATGTTATTACGTACCGTGCAGTATGGAACAATTACACGGAAACTATTAGATTAGGCAGACTTGGTCTGCTTAGTTGCAACCCAGACAAATGTCGCACAGAGATTTTTGTAATCTAGCTGTATCAGTGAGAGCAAAAGACCTTTTTTAATTAAGTGACGTACAGAATGTGTCACCTGGACAGAAAATACGGATTGTAGTGAGTGGACAGCTGAACTGTGACACACAGAATGGTTCTACGCAGCTGTGTGAAATGGATTTGTATCACTGAGCTAAAACAACAAAAAAACTATTTTTTATATATATATTTTTTTTATTTATTTATTTATTTATTTATTTATTTTTAACGTGACGTGCAGAAATTTTCAGAGAGCTAACTCAGCCCCGGCTGATGGTGGCTATTTTGACTACAACCCAGACAAATGTCGCACAGAGATTTTTGTGATCTAGCTGTATGAGTGAGAGCAAAAGACCTGGTTTAATTAAGTGACGTACAGAATGTGTCACCTGGACAGAAAATACGGATTGTAGTGAGTGGACAGCTGAACTGTGACACACAGAATGGTTCTACGCAGCTGTGTGAAATGGATTTGTATCACTGAGATAAAACAACAAAAAAACTATTTTTTTATTTATATTTTTTTTATATATTTTTTTTTAGTTTTTTTTTTTTTTAACGTGACGTGCAGAAACTATCAGAGAGCTAACTCAGCCCTGGCTGACGGTGGCTGTTTTGACTGCAACCCAGACAAATGTTGCACAGAGATTTTTGTGATCTAGCTGTATGAGTGAGAGCAAAAGACCTGGTTTAATTAAGTGACGTACAGAATGTGTCACCTGGACAGAAAATACGATTGTAGTGAGTGGACAGCTGAACTGTGACACACATAATGGTTCCACACTGCTGTGTGAAATGGATTTGTATCACTGAGATATAACAATAAAAAAAGGGGGTTATATATGGCGATAGCTGCACTACTAGTGCCAGCCAGCCAGCCAAGCCAGGAGACAAAAAAAAAAATTCTTGTAGCCCTTAGAAGGGCTGGTGGGTTCTTGGGAGATCACTCCTGCCTAACAAAGAACTAAATGCAGGCCCTAACACTCTCCCTGAAATGCAGCAGTTCTATCCCTAACGACATCCAGACAGCATCTGAGCCGAGCACCGCGACCAGTCACTAGTATATTCCAGGGTCACCTGATCAGGCCAGCCAACCCCTGCTATCGACATGTAAGGGCCCCACGTGATGCTGGGTGTACCGCAGAGTCTCCTGGCTTGTGATTGGCTGAGTTTATAGGCGCCAAAAATGCACAATGCGGAAGTTGCCATTTCCTCGAGCATGGCGAGATACTCATCCGAGCAGCGAGCACTTACGAGTACCGTAATACTCGAACGAGCACCAAGCTCGGACGAGTATGCTCACTCATCTCTAGTCACCACACATTTTTATTTGTAACTTGTTTTGGTTTTCAGACATTTAAAGATTGATCACCGTGTGCGAGATTTTGCATGGTTTCTTCAATGAAGACGTCTGTGACAGTCTCTCCTCAAGTAAATGGATGAGGTGAATATGTCTGTTGTTTTTTTTTTTTTTTTTTTTTACTGCCATTTAATGAAAAAATTGATTGGTTACCACAAAGCCAATGTACCAGATTGAGAAGCCAATAGGAAGATTTATCAAAACTGGTGTAAAGAAAAAATAGCTTTGTTTCCCATAGTAACAAATCAAATTCCATTTTCAGAGCTTCATTGGAATATGAAAGGTGGAATCTGATTGGTTGCCATAGGCAAATAGGTCTGTTTTCCTTTACTCCACTTCTGATAAATCTTCCCCACTTGCTGAACAGCAAAATACATTCAAATACAGTAAGTAGCCAAGATCTCTGGTCTACATCGATTTTGAGAGAGAGAGAGAGAGAGAGAGAGACCAACGTGTAACACTCCTATGGAAAACAGGCATACAAAACAGACCTTCTTCCAAAAAAATATAAACTAAGAGGGTAATTCATTATCAGATATACAGCAATTTTTGTCATACAATTTTCGATTTCAAAGGTTATTTGCGATCAGGGACTTTACCCCACTTTACCCAACCCCACGTGGGGGGGGGGGGAGATGGTGGGCCACCCATCTCATTTTTCATTTTCTACGCCTAAAAGAAATGCTCTTGCAGGTATGTAGTTGCTTTTTAGTTTCTGCAGCAACTGCTGCTGTGTTTTAAAGCAGTAAATACAGCTAGAAGGCACTGCCAGGCACACCTAGCATCAGCTCCTCACTTCTCACTCCCTGGCTGACAGCTTTCTCTGTCTTTCCCTATTGTACACAATTATTCTTCATTTTAGCCTCTCTCTTCAATGTCCCTGACAGTAGAATAGAAGCTTGATTGTGACTGTACACTGTCCCTAAGATCGTTTTCTGTCAGCGCCACCTCCCTTCCTGCTGCAGCACTGATTGGCTCATTCAGCCTGTGAACAAATCAGGGCAAGCCCCCCCCCTTCACACACACACACACACACACACACACACACACACACACACACTTCCTCTCAGGCTCATGTTACCATCCTTCTTCCTGCTGCCTAGTGTTTTTTTCCTCTGTGAAGTAAAATGGTGCTGCACGCTCTTTGAATGCATCCATCCAAAACAAACCTGAAAAGCTTTGTGTTCGGATGCCGGATGGAATTTTGGAAAGTTTGTAATGAACTTGGTTCGTTACCAACTAGTTCGCTCATCTCTAGTCTGTGATGAATTCCGATTTCATAGAATCAATTTGCTCAAATCTCACATTCAGCTCAATGTAACCATTTTTATTTCTAATTGTCAAATATTAGTGTCCTGTGATAGTAACTGGAACTGAATGATGTAACCTCAGTTAGTTTTGAAAATTAAACAAAAATTGCTAGATACAAGTTCAATAGCTATAAAACACCCACATGCTCTTTTCAATTGGATCTAGAGCTGTAAAGTTTTCATATGAAACAAGGCAGAATGATAGATTTTGTCAGGAAAATCTAAATGTATTGCCACTTAACCTTTAGATTGGAGTACTGCTCTCATTATTCACATGCATAATCAGAATGATGTAAGTTATTATAAGATTGCAGAACTTTCAGCTTCAAACTATCATCAAAAATAGTGATTTTCAAGTATCAAGCAGTTAAAGAGTTCTGTGTATTAGCTAAAGCGAATAAAGCAAGAAAAGAATGAAAGCAGGTCATGGTTTAATAACAGAAGATTGGATACAATGCAATTACTTAACTTTTGCCTGCATCTTCATTTGTGAAAATACAATAGGTGTTCTATGGGGAGTTTGACAGTTTTTTTTAAGGATATAAAATAGAGACTTTAGGAAAATACCATAGTACATACTCAAGGAACATCAAAGTACAAAAACAGGATTTCACATCTTTTCCCCCTCCTACTGACTAGATTATAAGGATGAGCGACCAGTTTGGACCTATTTTTCGAACAGCAGACAAACCCGAATATTTTCAGATTTGTTTCAGATGAATCCACTAAAACGGCCAAGAGTGTCATTTAAGTGCACATTTCAGTGAGAAAAAAAGCAGTGGAGAGGAAGAAAAGGGGCTTCATGATCCTGAGAGGAAGTAGGAGGACGGGCTTGCCCTAATTGGCTCCCAGGCGGACATACAGCCTGGATGAGAAAATAAATGCTGCAGTAGGCAGGGAGTTGACCTAGCAGAATGAGCAGAATGTCTTTTTGTGCTGGACTGTGAATGAGGGTGGTGGGGTTTTACAGTGTCTGCCAGAAAAATGATCTTAGGGAGTCAGGGAGAGTTAAATGCAATCAGGGACGGTCAGAAATCAATCAAGCTTGTATTCTACTGTTAGGGAGAGTGAAGATAAATGCTAGAATTACAAAGAAGAAGAATTGTGTGTATAGCATAGGGACAGGCAGGGACGCTGCCAGCCAGGGAGTGAAAAGAGAACTGTGGCAGGTCATCTCACATATTTAATTTAACTCGAAAACTTAGTTTGAAAAACTGTATACTGTACATCAGTAATACACAGGCTAGGACACCTACTTTCCTGTGAGTGATAATGAGAAATTGAGCATCAGGCCTCAATTGTCCATTTTGGGACTTGTTCAATTTAATTAAACCAGCATATAGGTGATCAATAGTACACCAATCAACTGTTTAGGGAAACTACTTTTCTGTCAGTGTCAACAAATTTAGGCCTAAATATGTTTTCTTTCATTTCTATCTCTACACGGTGTCATTGTTTTTTAGGGGGTTGTTAAATATACTCAAATCAACATATACGTGATTAATACACCAATACACAGGGTAGTGGACAATATTATCTGAGAGTCCCAAATATGCCATGGCTATGGAAGGGTTCAAAATGAAAGACCCAGAGCCAGAATGTGGGTAGTAGCAGCACCAGTTATCCAGCCAGTAACAGTAGTAGGAGAAAAAGGATAAAATCGAGGAGAAAAAGGATAATATTGTGGATTGGATGGCTCACTCCTCCTCTCATTCACGGCAAGATGACATGGAAGAGCCTTCAGAGTCCGACACTGTGCCATGGAACCAGGGGTCACAGTGTTCCTCAAGGCTTTCAGTGGAGTCCTTCCAATCTTTACTATCCCTTCCTAGTGGGGTGTCCTTCTTTTTCCTAAGAAGTGGCAAGAAAACCCCATAACACCCTATGGCAGAAAGTCAAGAGAATATCCCTATTGATGCCTTGTGCAACAGCAGTCAGTGTTTTTACTACCTGAGGAGGAGGTGGAGGAGGAGGATGCAGACCTCAGGAATAGCTGTGTTGGTGGTGGGGGCAACAACAGTGAAAGTTGAGCAGGGGAGAGGGGACAAAAAACCCACCATGATATCCCACAGTCTGATAGAAGTGAAAGGAAGGGTGCAAAATAAGATTTGAACAGGCAAACACAAATGTGTCTTTCACATCTTCATCATCTCTTTCTGCTTCTCCTGCTCAGACTCCTCTTCCTCCTCTGCTCCATCATCAGCCATTGATAATGGAATGTGGGGCCAGGTAACAACTCTCTGCGTCCAGCAATCCAATGGAGCGCAAGCTATATTCCTATCTGCGGCTGTACCTTTTAGTTCAGTCTGCTGCCTTTAGGGAGCTAAAAGCCTGTGCTCAGCATCACTGAAAGATTCCTAGCCAGCATTATTTCTCCCAAAAAGCAATCCCTACCTTGTATTCTCACATGATGGACAACGTGAGCTGCTCTTTGCAATTCTCACTATGCGGCAAGGTTGATGCCACAGTGAATAACTGGAGCAGGTCTGACAGGTAGGGACAGTACATGTCTTTCATGGGTCACCTGGGTCAAAGTTTTTTCCGGCAGCAATGAGGAAGCGCCCCGGCTATGAGGCCAGATCCCTTTGACCCCTCCGCGATTATGTCAGCCTGGCGCTTCCACACCAGGCACTTAACTGCCTCCTCCATGGATAGTAATCGGCCTGGGCAAGAGTACAAACACTGGTGAGCAGTTGCTAAAGTACATCAGGCAGCAAACATCCTGTTGGCTGTCACCCTGCTGACTCCATACGGGCAAGGTGGTCAGCGACAATTGGCGCAACATTCTTTCTGCCCTGAATCTGGGCAAAATAATACATGCCTTCTGCATGATGCATGTTATCAACCTAGTGGTGCAAAACTTTCCAAATACAGTAAGTACACTGGTTTGCATCAGGTGCTGACAAAATCCAAGAGACTGTCCAAACACTTCAGCAAATCTTTAATTTAAGAGCAGCACCAACTCGGCCACAGACCGCCTCTTGAGATGCACCAGCACATCCAGGACCTTTGATCCAATCAGTCCATCGAACAGTTCAATATCAACAGAAGGATGGCAGCATCTCAGTTCCAAAAAGGCTTTTCTTTATTCAAGTGGGTACCATAAAAAAATGTACAAAGGGTGTGGCCATTAGGAAAGCCAATGCAACGTTTCAGCTAATATCTAGCCTTTATCAAGCATGCTATCTAGCCTTTATCAAGCAATGCCTGGCCATTAGGAAAGCCAATGCAACGTTTTTGCTAATATCTAGCCTTTATCAAGCATGCTTGATAAAGGCTAGATATTAGCCGAAATGTTGTATTGGCTTTCCTAATGGCCACACCCTTTGTACATTTTTTATGGAACTCACTTGAATAAAGAAAAGTCTTTTTGGAACTGAGATGCTGCCGTCCTTCTGTTGATATTGAACTGTCCAAACACTTCAGTCACTCTTATGTGGTAATGAATACTCTCCTTCTCGCCTTCTGCTTCACCTCTTATTCCACAACTTGCCAAATCTCTGGAATTCGACATTGCATATGCTTTAGCATCTGTATGTCTTCTCAGTGCAGATCCAACTAGGAGATCAAGTTATGAACAACCCCCGGAGTCTTGTAACTCTGAAATACATTGTCATCTTGGCATTAAATAAAAAAAAAAATTGTGTATCCTGATGTGGTCTATGTATCACGCCAAGAGGTGTCAGAACAATCCAGGCTGCCCTTTGTCTGCTTTTCCTTCTCTCAACTACATCAATATTCCATAAAGCTGCTGTTATACCCATTATGCTGCTGCCTGCATGCCAACAAGTACCATATGGCTGCTGACGCAGCCATTGCTGTCACAGGTTTTCGTCGCTGCTAATCCCCTACTGCCACCACCATTAACGCAAAGCATCTGCCACTTCTGCCACTACTACCACTACCACTACAACTATTACTACTACTACTACCATAGACAGCCTTGTATGTTCCATGCTGTGCTGCTTTATATGCTGCCACTATTGTGGCCACATGCCACTATATCTGTACCGTACCCTTCCCACATCAACACTACACTACTGCTGCTCCCAATTAAAAGGGAGAATTTATTTAGGCTAATTCACAACAAACTGCTTTCTCTTCTGACAATTAGCACTTCTGTGAGTCATATGGGCAGTCATTCTGACTCTGTCAAGGCATAATTGGATGTATAGGCCACAAGCCACTTTTTACATGTATTTTTTTTTTTTAATCCTGTAGCACAGTTAGTTTAAACATCATCTGCCACAATAAAGGTTACATTTTTGGAAGATTTGCAATATGAAAAAGCATAACACATTTGCCGGTGCGGTGTAATATTAAACATGCTGTATGTTAATGCCATCAAACGTGTGTTTACCCATAACCATAACTATGTATGTCTGTGTCACTCAGACATCATTTACTATTGCTGTTATTGCATTCCAGAGCTTGGGGAGGGTGGAGGGAAAAATAAAAAATTATTTTAAATTTAACAAAAAGAGATGACAAGGCTATAGGGGGTTATGTACCAACTTTCAGGGCAATTGGAGCAACTTTAGTTCAGCCCAAATTGATTCAGGTCCGAACAGAACTTTTTTAAAAATTGGTGAACCAGACCCAAAATGAATCTCGAGCGGTATGCTCATCTCTACTAGATTACATTAGTTATGCCATAGACTTGTTAACTTCTCACAGTGTTATTGTTCATCCCTAAACCCTGGAAACTGGGAAGGAATTTCTTCACCAGATGTTTTCTGCAACTGAGAAAGTAACTTACCCACATACACACATTTTCCCACACATTTTTAGATTAGTCTGACAGGACCAATCCCTCATCAACCCTAGAGATACTCCAGGATAGCATCTCCTAGAAAACCTTCAGACAGTTTACCCACAAGAGATGTTAAACTTATCAGCCTATAGATACTGGGCTCAGTTTTTGATCTCTTTTCAACATTGACATACACTTTTGTTAAGCGTCAATACTGTGGAACAGACCCTGTCATTATAGAGTCGTTAAATGTCTGAAATAAGGGTCTGTCTATTTAATTACTTAAAGGGAACCTGTCACCTAAAACATGCCTTCCAAGCCACCCATATTACCTTAAAGTTGTCAGCAGTATGTTTCTAAAGATGTTCTTCTTTGTCCGATCAGCTGTGCTAAAATCTTGAAAAATAAACTTTAATTCCTTCAGGCGCTTTGTAACAGCGGAGCTTGAAGTTAAGGGGGCAGCGGCTTCCTCGCTTCAAGTCAGGATAACCACGCCCCCTTTGCCTCTGGCTGACAGCATCTCGTTTCCTATTCCTGCGCATTGCAACGCTCGTGGGAATAGAGGCGTCGGGCGCATGTGCAAGCCTTGAGCCGGCTTTGCAGAACAACCAAAAGCTATTGGCTGTCAATTAGAGGCAAAGGGGGCGCGGTTATCCTGACTTGAAGCGAGGAGGCCGCTGCCCCCTTGACTTCAAGCTCCGCTGTTACATAGCGCCTGTAGGAATTAAAGTTTATTTTTCAAGATTTTAGCGCAGCTGATCGGACAAAGAAGAACATCTTTAGAAACATACTGCTGACAACTTTAAGGTAATATGGGTGACTTGGAAGGTGTGTTTTAGGTGACAGGTTCCCTTTAAAAGGGTTTTGCATGACTTTAATACTGATGACCTATCCTCTAGATAGGTCATAAGTATCTGATCATCTGGGGTCTGACACCTATTTCCCCAACTTGCACATCTGAACATGTTTTCTTTATGAAATCCACAGGTTTCAGTTCCCAGTCTATATCTGGGTAGTTGAAGTCCCCCATAATAATGACCTCATTATTATTTGCCACCTTCTATATTTCCCTTTCCCCTAGTAGTAGTAGGTTTTCTGTGGACTATGTTAAGTTAGGTGGCTTATAGAAAACTCTTAGGCTTTCCAGTTTTTATTATATATTTAAATAGGTTGCAACCATGTAATTTAACTGCCCAGTCATAGCTATCATCCAAAGTGATTCCCACCATGTCATATTTTGTCTCAGACATTACAAGGGAAGCTTTGAGGTTCAAGTTCGGTTGTATGCTGAATTGCGTTACCACGGACCATAATGCAATTCCATGATGGAATGCATAACGGAATGCCTTTAGAGGCATTCAGTCATGCATTTCATCATAACAGAAGTCTATAGCCAACATAACGGATTTGGTTCCCGTTATGCAGGAGTCCACCCCTGCATCAGAGAAACCAGATGGATCCGTTATGTGGGCCATAAACTTCTATTATGACAGAATGCTCTAAAGGCATGTGGTCATAGAATTGCGCTATGGTCCATGGTAACGGAATCCAAAATGCAATTCAGCATATACCTGAACCTGAACCCAAATTCAAACTTCAAAACTTGAAGTTCGCTCATCCCTAGACATTACTAATTTCAGTTCTACAATTTTATTAGTCAGGCTTCTGACATTAGTACAGTATATATACAATTTAGATGTTTTTTTGGATATTATTTACCCTACGTATTTCCTTATGATCTTTTTTTTTTTCTTCCACAAGACCTTTCCTATTAATGCCACAAATAAAACAGTCTACTTTTACAGTTCCTGCTTAGAATGAAGAATTGTGTTTCGGGCATCAAAATATGCTTCTTTGTCAGTTACTTTTTGGTGAACTTCAGTACCTACAGTACAACATACTTGTTTTATAACATTTATTATGCCCTTGAATTGCCAACTCAGCTTGTATTTCAAAGATCATATTTCCATATACTCATTGCTCATTTTCAGAAATATATGTAAATTAGTGATATTAAATTCACATAGTGCTAGCACTTTCTAATCCTCCTCTGTTTTCTACAGTTTACACTGTAAAATGAACTGTCTGATTAAAAGATTTATGACAGCCCACTTGTTATAAAGAGATAGAAAGTCATTGCATTGTTCAATAAAACTGCAATAGTAATTACAAACACAATGACACAATGATACAAAGCATTCTACTAAAGATTTACAGCATTCCTCCCCAGTCATAACCTTCTTCCACTCCTGCCTACTTGCTTTACTTACACATCTTTATTTAGAGAAATACTTTGCTCAAGTGCTTCTTGGAATATTGCATGTAAATATATAGAATTTCAGATTCAAATATGTTAATAATACTGTAGCATTCTCAAAAATGTCAGCTTTTATTTAAACTGGTCTACAGATTGTGGTAAGAGGGTTTTAGTTGTTTGTTTTTGTCTTAATATACATAGTGTACATTAGCTAGAAGCATATGTTGAAGGGCTACATGACCTTCAACTGTTTCCCTGCAGGATTATGTTGAAAGGAAAAAAATATATACAACGCATTATAATATCACCAACAAACAAACTTAACTCTATTCTAAACTCAGCTCTGCTAGACTTGCATGCACATTTTACAGAACATCTTGAAGGGGAAGTTGCATCAGAATTAGTTGCTGATGGTCACTGCGCCTCTGCTAATGAAGCTGCATTGGCAGAAAAGGCTTAAGTTTTTATGGCAGTATCGGAATTGGACCTCCACTGATTGGAGAAGGGTTGCTTTCTCCCATGAGTCACATTCTCTGCTTCATCGAACGGATGGACATTGGCATGTCAGGCGAGAAAGATCAGAGAAGAAACACCCTGCAACCATGGAGAGAAGAACACAAGCTGCCAGAGTTATATTTTGGGGAATGTTTTCAAGGTATTCTTCTTGACTTACCATTGGCAACAGTAAACTATATATTCCCCTATATAATGACCATAATGGAAAAAGGACACAATTCTGAGAAAATTACTTATTTTATTTTAAAAAAACCCATACTTTTTTCCACTTTTTCCCCCATTTTTCTTGGTATAAAAAGATCAAAACAAAAATACTGAACTAAAGTTTACATAAAAAACTGTATTATCAAAAAAGGCCACCCAAATTATGTGAATAACCAAACAGAAATAAAGTTATTGCTTTGAAAACTGCATGTAACAAAATGAAAATGTACAGTGCCTTGCAAAAGTATTTGGCCCCCTGGAAATTGTCAACCTTTTGCCACATTTCAGGCTTCAAACAAAAAGATCTAACATTTTAATTTTTTGGCAAAGAATCAACAACAAGTGGGTCACAATTGTGAAGTGGAACGAAATTTATTGGATCATTTAAACTTTTTTGTAATAATAAAACTGAAAAGTGGGGCGTGCACAATTATTTGGCCCCCTTGCATTAATACTTTGTTGCGCAACCTTTTCCTGCGATTACAGCTGCAAGCCGCTTGGGGTATGTTTCTATCAGTTTTGCACATCTAGAGACTGACATTCTTGCCCATTCTTCCTTGCAAAACAGCTCGAACTCTTTGAGATTGGATGGAGAGCGTTTGTGAACAGCATTTTTCAGCTCTTTCCACATATTCTTAATTGGATTCAGGTCTGGACTTTGACTTGGCCATTCTACGACCTGGATACCTTTATTTTTGAACCATTTCATTGTAGATTTTGCTTTATGTTTGGGATCACTGTCTTGTTGGAAGACTTTTTATGGATATCTTTGAGAAATGGCTTCTTCTTGCCACTCTTCCATAAAGGCCAGATTTGTGAAGTGTTCCACTGATTGTTGTCCTATGGACAGACTCTCCCACCTCAGCTGTAGATCTCTGCAGTTCATCCAGAGTGATCATGCCTCTTGGCTGCATCTCTGATCAGTCTTCTCCTTGTTTGAGATGAAAGTTTAGAGGGACGGCCGGGTCTTGGTAAATTTGCAGTGGTCTGATACTCCTTCCATTTCATTATGATCGCTTGCACAGTGCTCCTTGGGATGTTTAAAGCTTGGGAAATCTTTTGGTATCCAAATCTGGCTTTAAACTCACAACAGTATCACAGACCTGTCTGGTGTGTTCATTGGGCTTCATAATGTTCTCTGTGCTTTAACCCCTTAACGCCCGATGACGACTTATCCCGTCATGGGCGGGAGCCGCTTGCCGCCCCATGACGGGATAAGCCGTCATAGACTGCAACGGTCACAGTGGCAACTGTGACTGTGACATACCTGTGACGCCGGCTGTCATAGACAGCCGAGCGTCACAGGAAGCTGACAAAGGGACCAATCAGTGGTCCCCGTGTCAGCGATCGCTGTGATTGGTCTGTCAAATATGACAGACCAATCACGCTTCTGTGTACTGTAACGCCGCTTATAGTACACAGAATCATCTCCGATCTCCTCAGAGTGTTCCTGAGAGAGATCGGAGAAGTTCTGTGTGACAAGCTGTGTGACAGAAAGTTAAAAAAGGCCCCCTTATTGCGCCCCAATACACCCCAGCATACCCCACACTCCTCCTTGCATCCGCTCTGTAGTCTGAAGTGGCAGTGAGCAGTAAGCAGGAAGCAGCACAGCTCAGCTGTGAGCTGTGAGCTGAGCTGTGACTGCTAATTCCAGACCTCCCCAGGTCCCTCAACTGTTATAAAAAACTGTTATAAAAAAAAAGTAAAAAAAAAAAAAGGTTTAAAAAAAAAAAAAAAAAGTAAAAAAAAAAGCTAAAAAAAAAAAATTTGTTAGAGGGGATTAGTTTAGGCTTAGTTAGGCTTAGGGTGTTAGGGGGGCAATTAGTATTAGTTAGATAGGGCTAGCGTTAGGGACCGTTGTGTAGGTTATCTACATTATTTATTAAAAATAATGTCTGAGCGTCTGTACTCCGCTGAGGAAGCATACGCTATCCTTTGCTCAGATACAGAAAGTGCTAGTGAGACAGAGGAATTTTTATTGCCCTCGTCCACTAGCGACAGTGATGAGGAGACTCAGACAAGGCGCCCTAGACCTGGCGCCGGTGACCCTGGTGCTAGCACCAGTGGCACCACTTGGGCGTCAACGGATTCCTATGCCCCGCCAGTTGTGGAATTTTGTTCCACCTCAGGGATCCACATTGACACCACCAACTTCAGTGAAGCTAAATTCTTCCAAATTTTTTTCACGGAAGAATTAGCTAATCTGATGGTCGTGCAGACTAACCTCTACGCTGCTCAATTTCTGGCCAGTAACCCGGCCACATATTATGGTAAGGGAAATACGTGGCAACCTGTGGATGTGGCAGACATCTATAAATTTTGGGGCCTTTTCCTCAGTATGGGTCTGATAAAAAAGCCCACTATCAGATCGTACTGGTCCTGTGACGTCTTGTATGACACCCCCCTGTACAGACATGTCATGGCAAGACAGAAGTTTGAAAACATTCTGCGCTTCCTGCATTTTGCAGATAATTCAACTTCTGTCCCCCGTGGTGACCCCAGTCATGACAGACTTTTTAAAATTCGGCCCCTTATAAATTTTTTCAACTCCAAATTTGGCGAGGCCTACAGTCCATCGCAGAACATCGCAGTGGATGAGTCCCTGGTCCTATTCAAAGGCCGCTTGCATTTTAGACAGTATCTGCCAAGCAAGAGGGCCAGATTTGGGGTGAAAATTTACAAAGTATGTGAAAGCGACAGTGGATATACCCACCGGCTCCGCATATACGAGGGGAAAGACTCCCAAATTGTCCCTTCTGAATGCCCCCCTTCCCTCAACAGCCCAGGGAAAATTGTGTGGGACCTTGTCTTTCCTCTTTTGGACAAGGGGTACCACTTGTATATAGACAATTTTTATACAAGTGTACCCCTGTTCAAATGTCTGTTGGCCAAAAAGACATTGGCCTGTGGCACCATACGCCGCAATAAAAAGGATTTACCCAAAACCTTTGTGGCCCAAAAATTGAAGAAAGGGGATAAGAAGGCGGTCTGCAGTGGTGACTTGCTGCTAGTGAAATATGCAGACAGGAAAGATGTACTGTTATTGTCATCCATTCACCCTGACAGCACCATCCCCATGTCCGTGCGTGGTACTGACACCCCCATCCACAAGCCCCTTTGCATTGCGGACTATAATAAGTACATGGGGGGTGTGGACCTTGCGGACCAGGTCCTGCAACCCTATGCTGCTATCCGCAAGTCCCGCACGTGGTACAAAAAAAAAAAATCGCTGTCCACCTCATACAAGTGGCCATGTACAATTCATTTGTACTTTTCAGAAAGGCTGGGAACCAGGGCACTTTCCTGGAGTTCCAGGAAAAAGTAATCAAACATTTATTGTTTGGAGGCCAGGTCCAGGAAAGGGAGGAAGGGGCGTCAACCAGCCAGGCCTGTAGAATCATCCCAGGCCAACATTTTCCGGCAGAAGTGCCCCCCACTGCCAAAAAAAGCAGGCCCCTAAAAAGATGTCGGGTGTGTTACAAAAATGGCATACAGAAGGAAACCAGCTTCCAATGTAACACATGCCCAGAAAAGCCTGGCCTCTGCATTAGGGACTGTTTCAGGATTTACCACTCCTCCACAGAGTACTGATTTTATTTTATTCATTTTTAACCCCTTTATGCATATTCCTTCATTTTCAAACTGAAAAATTCAGGCTACAACAACATGTAAGTGTAAAAAAATCAACTTTTTTATTGCCTACATCCACTTTCCCAAAATACTGTACTTTATCTATGGGGTCTAACTGCCCAATACACCCCTTGAAATGTTTGTTGAGGGGTGTAGTTTCCAAAATGGGTCACATGTGGGGGTTTTCCGCGGTCTTGATACCACAGGGGCTTTGCAAACATGACATAGCCCTCAACCAAAAATCCAGTCAAATCCTGCCTCCGAAATCCAAAACGGCGCTCTTTCCTTGCCAAGCCCTCCTGTGCGTCTGTACAGCGTTTTACATCCACATATGGGGTATTCCCGTACTCAGGAGAAATTGCTTAACAAACATTGTAGAAATGTTTCTTCTTATTTACCTTGTGAAAATGAAGAATTTGGGGCTACAACAACATATAAGTGTAAAAAATCAGATTATTCATTTTTTATAGGCTATTTATGGGTTATTCCTGTGAACCAACTATAGGGTTAATAAACTTAAAAAATCTTGTTCTGAGTACTTTTAGGGGTGAAGTTTTTAAAATGGAGTGATTTATGGGGTTTTATAACACGCAGGCCCCATAAATCCATGTCAAAACTGGGCTGGTCCCTCAAAAAAACAGATTTTGAAATTTTGGTCAAAATTTATAAAATTGCTACTAAACTTTGAAGCCCTGTAATGCCTTGAAAACATAAAAGTACAGAATTTTTTTTTTCTCTACATAAAGAAGACATATTGCTAATATGAATATATATCTAATTTATGTGGTATCACTATCTTCCTTAGAAGCAGAGAATTTCAAACTTAGAAAAATGCTATTTTTTCCAATTTTTCATGAAATTGTGGAATTTCCAACAAGGAAACACTGCAAATATCAACCCAAAGCTATTACTAAAATAAAGTAGAATATGTCACGAAAAAACAATCTTGGAATCAGTCGAATCAGTGAAAGAATCCCAAAGTTATGAATTAATAAAGTGACACATGGCAGATTTAAAAAATGTGGCTTCGGCATTAAGTGTAAAAGTAGCTTCGGCCTTAAGGGGTTAAACAGAACCCTGAGACTATCACAGAGCAAGTGCATTTATACGGAGACTTGATTACACACAGGTGGTGTCACGACAGGGAAACAAGGGATAGTGTGCCCTGTCTGAACCCCACCTCTTTTCCTGCCTACTTACAGTAGATGCCCTAGGCCGACAAAACCGTAACTTG
>ONZH01025348.1:0-128556 GCA_900303285.1 Rhinella marina | reverse complement strand
TCTTCTGTGTTTTTCACCTATAATTAAAAGGGTTGGCCGTTTCCTATATAGATGATGACCTATCATAAGGATAGGTCATCAATATCAGATCGCCGGGTGTCCTACGCTCAACACCCCTGCTAATCAGCTGTGACATGAGAATGCAGTGCTTGAGCGAGCACTGAGCTTTCTTTACTGTTTACCTGCTCGCCTCTCTATGTTTATGTTCTTCTTTTGTTGTAAACAATGAAATAATCAAAACTATTAAATAAAATAAGAAAGCTGAGATTAACTAAATTAATTAAACTAAATTAAATCAGAATAAATGTGTTTAGTCAATGTTTTGCAATCAACATGATTCCAGAATGATATGAAAAGTCTTCCTTGATCTCTTGTAGAACTTTAAGCAGAGTGTGGACGGTCACTGTTCACTAAAGGATGCAGTCCTAGAAGAAGGTCATCGACTAATGGAAGTGCTGGTTTCTCACAGACCAGGTAACCAAACCCAAAAGATTACACATGAAAGTCTTGAAGAACATTATATAAACTATTAAGCTTACCATTACAAGGAAACTGACACAAGGTCTGCCCGGATAGGGAATCCTTCGTATTGCCACGGATGAAGGTCAGGCCCTCTGGTGTGAAATCTGTGGGCAATGGCTGATGTGAGTAGAAGAAGTTTGTAGTAGCAAAATCATCAGTGGGAATTTGTAGTTCATCATAACAATATATAACAATAAAATCTTAACTCTTTTAAAAACACACTTATCTGCCACAAATGTCAAGGGAGATGACAGTAACTCACGTCTCTACTCAGAATCCTAAAATGTGTGCGCAGAACAAAACAATGTTGAAAGACCTCTATGCCTGTGAAATTGGCATTTGGGACAATGATCTGGAACTGCAGGGGAGACTTATTGAAGCCACACAGAGAGTATAAAGTTCTTTGTATATGCTACAGTTAGATCATTTCATAATGTGTGTAACATCTCCTGTGCTCGATTCTAGCTAAACCAGAAAAAAGACATTTAATGAGCCAAAGAAACCCCAAAGAGAGCTGGTTTGCAAATGGGGAAAACATAATATAATAACAATTAGCAAAAAATAACCTCAACAGAAAACATGCCTTATGTCTACCTTTACCCATATCTAAATGAATTCTAATCTTGAACTAAAATAAGGAAACACAAAATATAAATGCCTTATTTACACACCGGAAATTTAACACTTTAGATCCCCAAATAAGCAGTGACTGCCATACTGCTTCCCCAGGAATTTGAAAAATCATTTGGCTCCATCAACAAAATGTCTGCAGAAATGGTTCAGCACAGGACCATCACTGACATGGGATCCCAATAGAGATGAGTGAATTTCTTGAAATTCGTTTTGGATCTCATTCTAATGAGTCAGTCAAAGATTTGATTTGGGTGCTATTTGCAAAAGCAGTGGCTTATTTTGAACAAACAGTCCAAAATTATGCCTTAACAGGGACAGATGCCTGCCCATATTTACATTCCTCCATTTTACTATGATAGAGAGAGTTGCAAAACCATGGCTATCTACAGTGGCATACATACAGAAGTAAGGGCCCCATAGCAAGGATCAAACCAGGCCCCCACACAGGACAGAAGGGTTTTTGCCTAAACCCCTTTCAATGACTCTTGGGCCATTTTTTCCACTGCCTCAATTGCTAAAAGTTATTTCTTTAAAGGGTAGAGTCCTGACCAAGTTTTCATCTCCAGTAGAAGAGGAAATAATCCCAACTAAGACCAGGCCCCCTCTTTCCCTGGTCTGCCGCTATGGTAGTTACGCCCCTGGCTATCTAGTAGTCATCAGTTTGGTTAAATGCTAATGATACGACTATCAGCACTTAAGCAAGCGGGCATTCAGCTTGCCATGCACGCCAGCATGCTGAGGACCCAGATCTTTCAGGGTCCATCACCAACTGTAATGATTAGTCATGACCAGTGTCGTTGTCAGCATCATCATTAGCCTCATCCTCCTGCACCACCAACTCCTCATCCTCCTGCTCCTCCTCCTCCTCCTCCAATGGTACAGATGTAGCCAAGCTAAAATTGACTCTGATAACACATATCACAGTGTTATCTCGTGACAAAAGCCATTGAAGTCCATTGAAAAAGTCATTCAACATTTTCTTGCCATTGTTTACTTAAAGCGTTAGTGTAGAAACTGTTCTTCTTCCACCATCCTGTGTTGCATCAGCGTGTTTGTTCTATTATCAAATTTGGTGATCTCTTGAAAGGACCTACGTATGCGACACATGTCCCTAATGAGCTGTGGTGTTGTTGTACATGATGTAATCATTGACCACGTTATGCTGTTCATACAGACTCTCCAGCATATGCAAGGTGGAATTCCAGTGAGTTGTTAACATCACAGATCGAGCAGTGTAATCACAGACCGATCTGTTGCTGCAAATCCATGAGAGCATTCTTAGCTACTCAAGAACAGCTGAAATGCATGGACAGTCTCCTAGACATGGCCAGCACCTTCTGCAAGCCACAATACTTTTATAAACAGAAATTTCAGCACTAAATTTATCATGTGTGCCATGTAGGCAGCATGTGTCATTTCCCCCAAATGCAGCACAGCCATGATGTTCCTGCCATTGTTGCTGGCCACCTTTCCCAGCTGTAGTTGGTGGGGAGACAACCAGTGGGGTATTTGCTGCTGGGTGCACTTCAACCACTGAGCCTCTCTGTTGCCTCTCACTCCCAGGATCATCACTTCTAAGACATCATGGCAAAGCTTCAGTTTACACCTATGAAAGGAGGTGTAACCAATGCTGTACCCTGTTTCTGTTGGGGATGGAAGGATGTCCATTGAGGAAGATAATGCATAAATACCTGCCCAACACAAATATGGAGGTGCCAGTAGGACTTGGCCTAGTTGCTGTGGTGCTGTGTCACTGCTGCCATTGAACCAATCCCGGCCTATAACAGCCATTCCAGGCCCACATTCTCTACTATATGAAAGTACAGGTCTGAGATGGCCTTTTGGAGAAATAATGACTGAGGATGAAGCAAAGATGAGGAGCATGATGAGACATGTTTTACGGCCAGCTGGCCATGAGCGAACCAGTTCAGACCGAACCAAGTTCAGTTCTAATTTCGCTATTTTTTTGGACGGCAGATTAACCCAAATCTTTTCAGGTTTGTTTTGTACAAATTCACTAAAATGGGATGTAGCGTCATTTAATGTACATGTTGATAGGAAAAAAGCACTGGGTAGGAAGAAGAAGGGTTCTCATATGACCCTGAGAAGAAGTGGGGGAAGGGTTTACCCTGATTGTCTCTCAGACCGACAGACAGCCTGAATGAGCCAATCAGTGCTGCAGCAGGCAGATAGGTGCCCTAGCAGGACGAGTAGAACGATATTCTGTGCTGGGCTGGGTGTAGCAATGTCTGCCAAGAAAACAATCTTAGGGAGTCAGGGACAGTCAGAAATCATTTAAGCTTGTATTCTACTGCTAGGAACAGTGAAGGGAAAGGCTAGAATTACACAGAAGAAGAAGAATTGTGAGTGTAGAATAGGGACAAACAGGAAAGCTGTCAGCCAGGGAATGAGAATAGATGAGCTGTGGCTGCGATGCCTCCTAGCAGAACTGCATCTGCTGCAATCCTCAAAAGCAGCTACCTGCAAGGAAATCCTTTTCCCTTTGTGGCAAAACTGACCCATGCTGTTCATTCTCTGGGTCAGTATGATTACAATGATACAACTATACACATATGTATAGGTTTTTTTATGTCTAAATAGTGTAAAAATAAATTAAAACGTTGAAAAAAAATTGTTTTTTATACATAACCATATTCTGACCCCCATAACTTTTTTATTGTTATATCTACTGAGCTGTGTGGCGACTCATTTTTGCGGGGTGATCTGTAGTTTTTATTGATACCATTTTGGAGAGTGTGTGATTTTTTGATCACATTTTATTACATTTTGTTGGGTAAAAGACGCAATTAAAAAATGGCAAATCAACCTCCGAGTCCCTTGCGCAAATTTCAGATGCATGTTTTCTTGTGTGTGTAGTGACAGCCACATTGTCAGTATTCGGCAGAGGGATAACTACTAGCTATCCACATTATTAGACCCTTGCTACCAGTCAAAAATGGGGGCATTTTTTAGACCTTCTGAGAGGCATGTAGAAATGAACTACTATAGAGACATGATGTGTAGTCAGTTGGTCACTGCCTACAAGCACCATTGCCCATCCTCACAAGGGTCTGACCAGCGGACCCTCTGTGCTCAAACTCCACTGCCATGACTGGTGAAGGGGGAGGGGCAAGAGCAGTACCATCTCCATAAGCATCAACTAGAGATGAGCTAATCTTCCAAGATTCGCCAAATTTTTTAATAGATTTGCCCCAGATTCAATTTGGTTCAAGTTGCGTTAAAAAAAAATGGTGTTCTATGAACATTCCTGCGAATACGTACGCATGAGTGTACAAAGTGCGTACGAAGCTTTAGTTTATTATTGTCTAGGCCGACAAAAATAACGAAAATACAGTAAAAACTCTACTTAAGTGAATACCTACGCGTTAGGGTACAAATTATCAGATGTGTAGCATTAGCGTACAAATTATATTATGCATACGTAGCGTTAGCGAACAAAGATTTAAGAAGAATCTTCCGAAGCGAATCTGAAAAGATTCGGATTTGCATCCGTGTAGAAAAAAATGAAGATTCGTATCGAATCTATGAAGCGGCAAATAGATTTGCTTATCTCTAGCATCAACTTAACTCTGGAGTCTCTGATGGGAAGTTTTCATCAGCCACCTTCTGAAGAAACCACCCAGCAGCACAAAGACATGCAGCAGAACCTCAACTAGCAGGTGGTGGCATACTTGGACTGCACCCTGTAATCCTTGATCAAAGATACCCTGGACTACTGGGCATGAAAACTTGAAGTGTGGCCGCAACTGGGTGACTGTTCCATGGGCTTACTTTCCTGTCTGGCCAGTAATGTGGCATCAAAGTGGGTGTTCAGTGCAAAGGGGGCATAATTAATTCTCAGAGAACTGAGGCCAATGAATAGATCTGGGCTTGCTGGCAGTGCCCCATCTTGCCATTGTTGCTGCCTGCCTGCCTCCATCATGCCTTTGCCGCCATTATGCCACTGCTGCGGCCTGCCAACCATCATGTTCTGTATGGCTGCTGCTGCCTCCATCATGTCACCGCCACCATCATGCCACTGCTGCGACCTTTCAACTATAATATTGAAGACATGAAAAATCTGCAAAAAAAATTACATTTTGAAATTTCACCTCCATTTAATTCTTGTGGAACACCTAAAGGGTTAACAAAGTTTGTAACATCAGATTTGAATAATTTGAGCTGTGTAGTTTCTAAAATGGGGTAGTTTAATGCATGACAATATCCTGGTAGCCTTAGAAGCAGCTAATTGACATTGTGTGCTGTTATTTGATCTCCTATCTACAAGGACACCAAAATCCTTCTCTACAAGTGACTCCCCCAGTATTGCCTTCCCTAGGACATATGATGCACAGAGATTATTACTACCAAGATGCATAACTTTACATTTATCTGCATTGAACCTCATTTGCCAAGTTGTCCAAGTCAGCTTGTATTTTATGGACATCTTCCATAGACTGTACAGTACTACATAGCTTAGTGTCATTTGCAGAAATAGAAATGGTGCTTAATCATGTCCTCCATATCATTAATAAATTAAATAACAGAGGACCCAGCACTGATCCTTGGGTTACACTACTTATAATCCGGGACTATTCTGAATAGGAATAATTGACCACAACTCTCTGGACACGGTCCTTCAGCCAGTTTTCAATCCAATTACAAACTATACTTTCCAAGCCTATAGACCTTACTTTACCTATTAAACATCTATGAGGGACAGTATCAAAAGCCTTTGCAAAATCCAGAAAAACTACATCCCCAGCCACCTCTTTGTCTAGGCTTCTGCTCACCTCCTCATAAAAACAAATCAGGTTAATCTGACAACGTCTGTCCTTGGTAAACCCATGAAGGCCTTAAGAGTCCTTCAAGCATTTTTCCCACAACAGAAGTTAAACTAACTGGTCTATAATTACCTGAGGTAGGACCTAGATATTTTTGAATATGGGCGCCGTATTTGCTCTGCACCACTCTCTTGGCACTGTACCAGTATCTAGAGAATGTTTAAAAATTATAAACACGGGCACAGCAATGACTGAACTGAGCTCTTTAAGAACTCTTGGGTGTAATCCATCTGCACCCGGAGCCTTGTTCACATTTACCTTATTTAACTTAGCTTGGACCATATCTACAGTTAGCCAGTTGAGTATATTACTGGATGTATTAACAGCCCTGGAACCTCTGATATCAGCTCCTTTCTTTTCTTTTGTATATAGAGAGCTAAAAAAACATTTACTAATTCTGTCTTTTCCTTATCTGCAGTGACTAGCCCCCCCTTTACTGTTATTTAGGAGACCTACCTGCTCAGACCTTTTTAGCATTTATAAATTTACAGAATTTTGGGGGATTAGTTTTGCTCTCTTTTGCCACCTGCTGTTCATTTGGAATTTTTGCAGATTTTATCTCCCTTTTTACAGATTTTATTAAGTGGTCCTTAATCTTCTGGTGCTGGCTGCTATTTTTATGGAATTTGTCCAAAACAAATTTAGTTTAGAATAGATTCTCTCATCTTTAGTCTAGTTGCAGTTATTGCTGTATAAGAGGGTCGCACCAGATACTAAAAACAAAGGTTCACATACTATTGCCACTCACATACATATCATATTGGATCATTTTCCAAGTGTAATTTGTTTTACTTCATCTACTTTTCATTACTTAGGTGAAAATCTGTAGTTTTAGGCCAAAATTATGCAGAAATATAGAAAATTCTGAAGAGTTCAACAACTTATATATATCTCCATGTATCCATGCACAGGTATACTTAATGTGACCTTCTCTAACCTTTTGAATGCACATGTCCAACTGTTCATTGTTTCAGTACTTTTTGCACAACTTGCTATTCTCCAACAAGGAGCTTAATGGCAAAATTTGCAACAGGTGTTTGATAAATTGCCCATAAATATTTCCTAGTTCAATTAGAATTGTTCACATTTTAACATCATGAGACCAAGAAGACACCTAACAATTGATCAACAGTACCTCACCATTGTGAGGCTTCAAGCGGGATGTTCTCAGATGGAAGTGACCACTGAGCTTAGAGTGTCACAGAGTGTCATCAGCAGGTTGCAACAGAGATAAAGACAGACTGGAAGAGTCACAGAAAGGCATACAAGTGGACATCCTTTGGCCACATCCTACACTGATGACCGCTTCATTGTGAACAATGCCCTGTGGAACTGGATGATGAATGCCACACAACTCCAAACAGTCTACGTGCTAGATGACCTGCAAGGGTACCTGACTACAAGCGTCATCGTCTTGCATGGGCAAGGGAGCATCTACTCTGGACAAAGGACCAGTGGGCCTCAGTGCTGTTGACTGATGAAAGTCGATTCACGCTGAGCAGAAATGATGGCCGACAACAATGTTGGATATGTCAAGAAGAGCGCTATGCATCAGCCACTGTTGTCACCAGACGTGCCTTTGGTGGTGTTACAGTGTGGGCAGGTATGTCTAGTCAATACAGAACTGCTCTACACTTTGTGAATGGTACAGTTACAAGCCCATACTACTTGAATAGCATCATCAATCCAGTCATTGTGCCTCTGCATGAACAACACAGGCCTAATTTCATCTTCATAGACGACAATGTGCCAGCTCATCGAGGTCACATCATTAGGGAGAGGCTACTGGAGACTGGGATACCTCAAATGGAGTGGCCCGTACTTTGTCCTCACCTGAATACCATTGAAAACCTATCAGATTGTGTTGAGGCTCATAACTCTGCATCCCAGAACTTTAATGACCGCCATTCAAGAAGCGTGGGATGCCATGCCACAGCAGACAATAAGTCAACATGTGAACAGCATGATACTTCGTTGTCAAGCTGTAATTGCTCAATGCCACATGACAAGTTATTGAGATTTTGACATTTTTGTGGGGGTATACCCACCATTGTTTGTTTCATTAAATTGTTTGAGATGAGGAAATCACCATTGCATGCTTCTACTTAAGCCCTACTTTCACAATATAATTTTGCTGTAGCATGAACTTTTTACATTTTCCATAAATTTCACCGAAAGCCAAATATCCATTTTTGTGAGTAGATAGATAGATAGATAGATAGATAGATATTTAATTACAGATCTATACCTGGTGGCATGGACACCTGAAAATAGCAACTGTTATTCCATATTTGGTGACATAACCTATGAAAAGGCAGCTTCACCAGATGTGGCTATATTTCCTAGTTTTCAGACCATACAAGGTTATTTGAGTGCCTTATGACAATGTTATTTGAATACTGTATGATTGCATTATTTGGGCACTATAAGGCACATTATAGATGCAAGCCATCAATATAAAGTAGAGGGTGGGCCATTTATATGGATACACGTAAATAAAATGGGATGGTTGGTGATATTAACTTCCTGTTTGTGGCACATTAGTATATGGGAGGGGGAAACTTTTCAAGATGGGTGCTGACCATGGCGGCCATTATGAAGTCGGTCATTTTGGATCCAACTTTAGTTTTTTCAATGGGAAGAGGGTCATATGACACATCAAACTTATTGAGAATTTCACAAGAAAAACAATGGCGTGCTTGGTTTTAACGTAACTTTATTCTTTCATGAGTTATTTACAAGTTTCTGACCACTTATAAAATGTGTTCAAAGTGCTGCCCATTGTGTTGGATTGTAAATGCAACCCTCTTCTCCCACTCTTCACACACTGATAGCAACACCGCAGAAGAAATGCTAGCACAGGCTTCCAGTATCCGTAGTTTTCAGATGACCCCCAAGATAAACTTTTATGTGAGTGGTGACGTTAACAAACAAAACCACCGCTATTGGTCTGACACTAACCCACGTTGGATAGATGTCACGCTCTGGTGTGGAGGGTATAGCCACACCAAGTGTAAGAGGGAAGGGAAAAGGACCAAACAAGGAAAACGGTCACCTCCTGCAGGAAACCCTGGAACTAGGCCCTGACTGACTACCAGTATGAACAGGCCTTAGTTGTAGGAAAGTTCATACACAGCAACCTAATAACACCTGAGCCTAGAGAACCCAGCCACTAGTGACAGGGGAAGGAGTCAACCCGTTCCTCCAAAAGGACGGACGAACAGGAGACTCCAGAAGGCAAAACCACAACAGGGAAAAGTAGGATAAACACAAAAGGGAAAATGACACTTATCTTAATGCAGATATTGCAGCAACCGGATCTCGAGATCCACACCACACACAACAATGTCAGCAGAAAGTCTAGGCGAACGCCTGCAACCTGATGCAGGCACGTTCGTGACAATAGATCCCTCCAAGACTGTTGGAACACAAAAATTGATGGTATGGTGTGGTATATGGGGTGCAAAGATAGTGGGGCCATTCTTCATCAATGGAAACCTCAAGGCCACTGGATATGTGAAATTGCTACATGATGATGTGTTTCCCTCTTTATGCACTGAAGCTGGCATGTTCCCTGAGTTTTTCCAGGAAGATGGTGCACCACCACATTATGGGTGTCTGGTCCGAGCATTCCTAGATGAACAGTTTCCTGGAAAGTGGCCCCCAAGGTCTCCCGATCTGACCTCCTTAGACTTTTATGTTTGGGGTCATCTGAAGGCAATTGTCTTTGCTATGAAGATACAACATGTGCAGCACCTGAAACTACGGATACTGGAAGCCTGTGCTAGCATTTCTTCTGCGGTGTTGCTATCAGTGTGTGAAGAGTGGGAGAAGAGGGTTGCATTGATAATCCAACACAATGGGCAGCACTTTGAACACATTTTATAAGTGGTCAGAAATTTGAAAATAACACATGAAAGAATAAAGTTATGTTAAAACCAAGCACACCATTGTTTTTCTTGTGAAATTCTCAATAAGTTTGATGTGTCACATGACCCTCTTCCCATTGAAAAAACTAAAGTTGGATCCAAAATGGGCCCACCCTGTACTGCACAGGGCACTACTAAACCTAAGGCCCTGGATGTACGTGTATATCTGCCTCATTTGCATTATTGCATTTTTCTTCTGTTAACCCTTGCTTCCTACACCAAATCATTGTGACACATATGGATCTGTTAGATTCAGCAAATACAAAACTTTTGAAGAAATCACTTTCACTTGAATAATCTTTCAACATTTTTTTTTTTACAAGAAACGTGATCACCCACATTTCTAATTACAAGTTTATTCCTATAGAGGGCAGCATCTGTCAGTGGCTATCTGAGGGTAAAGCTGGCACAGCCTGCCCTTTGTATGCAGTGAGATTCCCAGCTGTGACTTGTTATTGAAGCATGAAATTCTGCATGAAATAGTAATGAGTTACAGGGAAAGCACACAGTGACGCTGAATATCATACTGTGTGTCTGTAAATAACAAGCTGACTTCTGATGTATTATTAAAATTTACATTAACACTGAGACCTCCACCTAGTATGACAAAGATTGTTATATACACATAGTGCCCCTGAGTCATACATATAATATAGCCCTAACAAAAGCATCTACTAAAGACAGGATTGATCAGAGGAGTTTAAAATCGAGATTAAGAATTCAATCTTGGATGTATGATCCTGTTTAGGTGCCATTTAATTCACTGAGCAGTAACCTGACAATTCCATACTTGTGTTTTACAGAGAAAATAAAACATTACACTATGTAAGGGATCATTACTCTCTCAGGGGGTTGCCATCACACACTTCTTCACAACACGGGATTTTCAAGTCCACACAACTTTATTTTCACACTTTTTGCTCCAGCACGAAACAAAACCCATCAAAATAACACCTGCCCGGCTAGGCTCTGACTACACATAGTTCAGCTAACTCACCTAAATACAAACGCTGTTCACACACAGCTTTTAAGTACGGTTCCTCAGCCGTTCAGTCCAGCAGCCTCCTGGCTGTGACTCCAACCGTACCTTTAGGGGGGAGATGGTCCAACAGCCCTCCCGAGTGAGACCCTCTTCACCTTGTGACCCTCTTCTCCTAGGAAAAAGCAATAGCTCAGAGCAGCACCTGATACCTTTCAGACCATTAGTGGAATGCAACAGCCAAAACCGACCCTTAGATCCATCCAGGTCATCCATGTAGTATCCACAAAATCAGCAACGGCAGCATCTCCACAAAAACATATTTATTCTTCAAGAAGTCATCCAGAACATGTGCAAAAATCACCAATAAAGTGCAATGTTTCGGTTACATGGTAACCTTTCTCAAGCATGGTAACCTTCCTCTTCTCCTAGGTTCACTGGGTCCCCCAAACTTCCAGGCTACACTGAGCCTTGTGGCCCCTCAGCCCTCGTGGCTGAGGCCACAAAGAGCCTCCGTGGGCTCCAACCTCTCAGGCCTCCTCAGCCTTTCTCTCTTCCAGGCTTCCTCAGCCTTATGGCCCCCCAGCCCTGCTGGCTGGGACCACACGGGCCCTCTCCAGGTCTGTTCCCTGGGACCCTCTCTCTCTCTCTCTAACACACAGTCAGGTTAACTTAACCCTGCCTGATTAATCCAGCTGGCCTCACCTGGGGCCAGGGAAGACCTGTGACGGATTAGGGTGTGTGGACTGGAAGACTCCCACTTGCAACCTGTCTCCCAGTCCAAGAAATCCAGCCCATGCAACATTAAACAAAACCCAGCTCCAGCAACTATGCTTGCTGAAGCTATACCACTTCTGGATTTCAGTTCTCACCTGGCTAAACTGACAAACCAGGCGAGATACACGCCCCACACCTCACATTACTAAACACATCACCACAACTAATATAAATGTTTGCATATTATAAACCCACCTATGATATGTTTGCTGACCCCTGATATATTTATACATAGTTATTAGATCTCCCCTCGTCTTTTTTCTAAAGTAAATAACCCTAATTTTGATAATCTTTCTGGGTACTGTAGTCCACCCATTCCAGTTATTACTTTAGTTGCCACCTCTGAACCCTCTCTAGCTCTGCTATGTCTGCCTTGTTCACAGGAGCCCAGAACTGTACACAGTACTCCATGTGTGGTCTGACTAGTGATTTGTAAAGTGGCAGGACTATGTTCTCATCACGGGCATCTATGCCTCTTTTGATGCAACCCATTATCTTATTGGCCTTGGCAACAGCTGTCTGACACTGGTTTCTACAGCTTAGTTTGCTGTTCACTAAAATTCCTAGGTCCTTTTCCATGTCAGTGTTACCCAGTGTTTTACTATTTAGTATGTACTGGTGACAGGGCCGGTTTTAGACAAAATGTGGCCCTGGGCAAAATCAAAAGTGGGGCCCCAAATTTTATAATAATGGGCTAACAACACAGTCACATTCCGTCGATTCCGTAAATGAAAATAAATATGTGAACCTGTGTGTTCCCTCCATTCTCCAGGTCAGTACGATTACAGTGATACAACATTTAGGGTCCATTCACACGTCCGCAACAGTTTTGTGGTTGGCAAATTGCGGATCCGCAAAACAAGGACACGGGCCATGTGCGTTCCGCATTTTGCGGACCGCACATTGCCAGCACTATAACAAAAAATGCCTTTTGTGGTCCGTGTCGGGGACAAGAATAGGACATGTTCTATTTTTTGCAGCGCCGCAGAGCGGAAGTGTGGATGTGGCCCCATTGAAAATGAATGGGTCCGCACCTGTTCCACAAAGTTGCGGAACGGAGGCAAACCCATTTTGCAGATGTGTGAAAGGACCCTTATATAGTTTTTCTTGTGTTTTAAAAACTTTGGAAAACATTCTTCTTTTCATATTCTGATCCCCAAAACTTTTTTTTTTAATAATAATAATATTTATTTATATAGCGCCACCATATTCCGCAGCGCTTTACAAAGTCATAGGGTTCTTGTACAGTACAAAAATGACTGGCTAATATACAACTGAAACACTAGGAGTGAGGGCCCTGCTCGCAAGAGCTTACAATCTATGAGGAATAGGGGGTGACACGTAAGGTGGTTGATTGTGATAAGTAGGATTCGAGCCATAATTGTAGTGAAAGGTGTGGTGCCGGCCTATCTGCTTCGGATTTGGGACTATTAGAGGATCGAGTTCAGGCCAGAGGAGTTGGTGGGGGAGCGTTTTAGTTGGGGAAAGGTCATTTTAGGAAGCTTGATAAGCCTGCCTGAAAAGATGTGTTTTTAGGGCACGTTTGAAGTTGTGCATTGACCTAATATTCAGTGGCAGAGCATTCCAGAGAGTAGGTGCAGCTCGAGAAAAGTCTTGAAGACGGGAGTGAGAGGTACTAATTATGGAGGATATTAATCTTGGGTCACTAACAGAACGGAGAGCATGAGTAGGGTGGTAGACGGAGATGAGGGAAGAGATGTATGGAGGGGCAGCACTATGGAGAGCTTTGTGGGTGAGGGTGAGAAGTTTGAACTGTATTCTGTGGTGGATGGGCAACCAGTGAAGTGACTGGCATAGAATAGTAGCATCACTGTAACGGGAGGACAGATAGATGAGCCTGGCTGCAGCATTTAGGACAGACTGAAGGGGGGAGAGTTTAGAGAGAGGGAGACCGATTAGTAATGCATTGCAGTAGTCAAGACGAGAGTGAATCAAGGCAACAACAAGAGTTTTTGACGTTTCCACCGTAAGAAAAGGGCGGATTCTTACTTATGTCTACAAAGCTGTGAAAGGGTTAATTATTTGCGGGATGATCTGTAGTTTTTATTTATACCATTTTGGGTTGTGCCCCCAGTGCCAGTAGAAATTCCCCCATGTGCCAGTAAAAATGGCCCCAGTGCCAGTAAAATGCCCCCATGTGCCAGTAAAAATGCCCCCATGTGCCCCTAAAAATGCCCCCAGTGCCCCCAATAGAGCTCCGGTCCGTTCTACAATAAAAAAAATTAACACTAATACTTACCTCCATCAGGCTGGCAGCGATGCGATGCAGGCCTCTTCTGGCCTGTGTCCCGCGCTATCAGAGGAACGGGCAGGGGAGACGCCTCTCCCTCCCCTGCCCCGCAGTACAGTATGCCTCACTGTCCTTGCCGTCCACCCTGCACTACATCATGCCTCACTGTCCCTGCCGCCCGGCCTGCACTACAGCTTGCTGCTGCCGGCCGACCAACACATCTTCTGCAATGCACTGGCCACCATCATTTTTGCACATTTGCTTTATAAGACGCACTGACCTTTTCCCTCCATTTTGCGGGAAAAAAAGTGCATCTTATAAAGTGAAAAATACAGTAGATAGATAGATAGGAGATAGATAGGAGATTGATAGATAGATAGATAGGAGATAAATAGATATATAGATAGATAGATAGTATATAAACAGTTACACATACTGTACACTTGTTTAGTACATATGCACCTACTTGGGGATGTTAGTCTCTGGACATAACTTTGCTGTAATCCAGGTCTGGGAAAACTCAGACAAGTGCTGCAGCTACCAGACTGTGGTGCTGTGTGGGGAGGGGCGCCAGGAATCTTCTGCTTTCTGGTGCAAAAGGCAGGGGGTCCCTTGTTCTATGACCCCTGAGAGTTTGTGCAATGTTAGAATTGCCCAGGGGAGGCATGTTAAGGCCACCATCAGCACTGCAGCATCAGTGACAGCAGTAGAGAAGAATCGTGGTTCAAGAGAGCTGGTAAGCAGACAGCGCCCTCTACACTTTGGAAGGATCATGCTCCCTGTACCTCCTCACAGTACAGCAGCGCAGCGGCAGGCTTAAAAGACAGGAGGAGCTCCTGAGTCCCGGCTCCCTCGCTCCTACATGTTTAATCAGCTGCCCACAACCCTGCAGTCTAAAGTGCAGCTGTTCAGCTGTCGGCCCGCTCACTTTCAGGGAGGTTCAACTGAACAGCAGCACTGAAGGAGGGGGCCCCTTAGATGATGGGGGCCCTGGGCAATTGCCCAGTTTGCCCCCCATAACACCGGCCCTGACTGGTGACTTGCATTATTCCGTGCTATGTGCATAACCTTACATTTGTCAGTGTTAAACCTCATCTGCCACTTCTCTGCCCAAGCCTCCAATCTACCCAGATCCATCTGTAGCAGTGTACTGTCCTCTGCTGTGTTAATTACTTTACTCAGTTTAGTGTCATCTGCAAAAATTTATATTTTACTGTGCAAGCCTTCTACAAGATCATTAATAAATATATTGAAGAGAATAGGGCCTAATACTGAGCCCTGTGGTACCCCACTAGTGACAGTGACCCAACCTGAGTGTGTACCATTAATAACTACCCTCTGTTTTCTATCACTGAGCCAGTTACTTACCCACATACAGACGTTTTCTCCCAGTCCAAGCATTCTCATTTTATATACTAACCTTTTATGTGGTACAGTGTCAAATGCTTTGGGGAAGTCCAGATATACGACATCCATTGATTCGTCGTGGTCAAGTCTAGAACTTACTTCCTCATTGAAACTGATTAAATTAATTTGACATGACCAATCCCTCATGAAACCATGCTGATATGGAGTAATTTGCTTATTTTCATTGAGATACTCCAAGATAGCATATCTCAGAAAACCTTCAAACAGTTTACCCACGACAGATGTTAAACTTACCGGCCTATAGTTTCCGGGCTCTGCTTTTGGACCCTTTTTAAATATTGGCACCACATTTGCTATGCACCAATCCTGAGCAACACTCCCTGTCAGTATAGAAATAAGGGTCTGGCTATGACATTACTTAATTCTCTTAGGATACGGGGGTGTATGCCATCTGGTCCTGGCGATTTTTCTATTTTAATGCTTTTAAGATGCCGCTGTACTTCTTCCTGGGTCAGACAGGGCACTTTTAATGGGGAATTTATTTTTATATTCTGCATTTCATCTGACAGTTCACTGTATTGAATACGGTGGAGAAAAAAATATTTAATAGCTTTGCTTTCTCCTCATCGCTCTCATTACTCTGTAAGGGGTCAACCTTCAGGTTTATACTTTTTACTATTTATACAATTGAAGAACATTTTAGGGTTAGTTTTACTCTCTTTGGCAATTAATCTCTTTGTCTCTAGTTAGGCTGCATTTATTTGTCTTTTACATATTCAATTTTTTTCCTTATAGTTTTTTAATGCTTCTTCGCCAACCTCCTGTTTTAGTGATTTAAACGCTTTCTTTTTGTCATTTATTGCTTTATTTACAGTTCTATTTATCCACATTGGTTTTTATTCCCATAATGAATGTACCTCTCACAATTAGATATTAGGATGCTTTTAACAATCTCCCATTTTGTGGCTGTATTTTATTTTCATGCTCATTGACTTTTTGAGTGTCTTTTTGGCATATAATTGTCCCATACAAATGCCTTTGCCTCAGCTATATTGAAATCACAGTCATCTTCGCTTTTCTCTACAACTGTATACTAGAATAAAGGAGTGTATACCAAGTGATATGTATTTTTAGTTATGAGTCAATGGCAAACTCATGCAACGGTATAGACTTACAGTTGAACACATCTGGGCATATGATCAGCAGATCATGGACAATTATTCCATCAGTCATAATCCCCAAACAAGGGGTCAATCATAATTAGCTGAGGCATTTATTTTCATGTCTGGAATATGCTACCAGACTGGTCTCCAAATGCCCTGTTTTGCATAGCTAAGTGATATGGGGGGCATCTCATTTATGCCCAGTCCCTCTCTACATTGACATTAGAGCGGAGTAAGTAGATTCTAAACTAATTGGATTTATGAATTTTACAAAAATTCTGGTGACAAGTGACATCAAAGTTTTGATGATTTGTTTTGGTAAATCACACAAAAAGGTGCCCAAGCCATTTTACTGTGAAAATTTGTAGGAAAAAGGGCAGGAAGGATGAAGATGGAGAATCATATGGCCCTGGCAGGGAGGGGGGCTTGCCCTGATTGGCTCAGAGGCATAGTCTTTGAGCCAATCAGGGATCAGAATGTTGGCAGGACTTTGAGTCTCTGGGCTTACACAGAGGCCACAGATGCCATTCTGAGCTTAGCTTGCAATATGAGACGAGTGGGTTTGATGTGTCTGGCAGAAAGCAATTACATATACAAGACAGCAATCTTAGGGTGTTGTTGGGGTAGTCAAGGGACGTATTTAGTTAGGTAAATTGAATGAATAGGTAGAAAAGACATGGTTATATCAGGGAAAGCATTCGGTCACTCAGAGTTTCTTGGTGTGTGTGCTTTATACTGAGGGCAGCTGCTGGCAAGCCACTGCTTTAGCCAAAATCCTGCAGTTCCTACAAAAAACTTTCTTTTCTGCAGTCAGACTTTTTTTTTAAAAGAAAAACCTGAAATATAGTTCATAAGTGTTTTATATACATATTCCAAAGCAATCCCAGCATTGCAGCATACATTTCACTGGCTACACTGTGCAGTTGCGCCTTTTCCTTTCTAAAAAACAGCTACAATTTTGCTACAGTTTAAAAATGTGCAGTTCTAAGCACTGTACTACTGTACTTATATACTAGTTCAGGTTTATACGATATTACTTAGTTAATATACCAGTTAAATTGAATGCATTACACTGTCGCGGTAATAAAGCAGGTCAACACGTTATACTGTTGTACCAGTTAAATTCAAAGCATTATACTGTTGTGTTAATATACCAGTTAAATTTAGCACATTATTCTGCTGAGTTAATAAACCAGTTCAATGTATTATATTGTTGCGTTAATATTCTAGTTAAATTGAATGCATTAGACTGCTGCATTAATAAAGCAGTTCAATGCTTTTTACTGTTATTAATATACCAGTTAGATTCATTGCTTTATACTGTTACGTTAATTCATTGCTTTATACTGTTATAAAAGCAGTTAAATTCAACAAATTAAAGCGGTTGTACAGCTTGTTTGTACTGATGACCTTTCCTCAGGATATGTTATCAATATCTGATCTGCAGGAGTCCAACAGCAAGCACCTCCGCGGAGCTGTTTGAGGAGGAGGCAGTGCTCCATGCGAACACTTTTTCTTCTTCATTACACTGCCCGTCATCTCGAAAGTGCAGTGTGATTACAAGTACTCACTCCATTCACTTGAATGGAACAGGCAGTTGTAATTACCTTACGTCACCAATACAGGGGAAACTACACATAGTGTAATAAAGAGGTAGCAGTGCTTTTATGGATCACCGTCTCCTCTTCAAACAGCTGACCAGTAGAGGTGCTGGTTATTGGCCCCCTGCCGATCAGACAGGCTGCACAATCCCTTTAAACTGTTGTGTTAATATAAAAGATACCTTTAAAGCATTATACTGTTATTTTAATAAAAACAGTTATATTCAACGCATTATAGTGTTGCATTAATATACCAGTTAAATCCAACACATTATACTGCTGCATTAATAAAGCAGTTAAATTCACTTTAAAAAAAAAAAAACTTTTACTGTTGCCTCAATAAAGTTTCATTCACACGTCAGTCTTTTGGTCAGTGATTACCACCAGTGATTGTGAGCCAAAACCAGGATTAGAGCCTCCACAGACATAAAGTATATGGGAAAAATCTGCACATGTTCTGTGTTTAGAGCCACACCTGGTTTTGGCTCACAATCACTGACCAAAACACTGATGTGTAAATGAGGCATAAGGCAGTTAAATTCAATGCATTATATTGTTGCATTAATACACCAGTTAAACTTAAAGCATTATATGGTTGCGCGAATAAGGCAGTTAAATTCAACACATTATACTGTTGCATTAATTAAGCAGTTCAAAACTTGATGTTGCTTTTGTATAATTGTTAAATTTAACACATTATGCTTTTGCATTAATGGAGTAGTTCAAAGGATTATACTATTGCATTAATAAGGCAATTCAATACATAACTGTGTTGAATTAATATACCAGTTTAAATAAGCGTTAAAACACTGCATCAATATACCACTGTAAATTGCAAATATCAGTGTGCAGTGTGTTCGTTGAAGAGGAGAGACCTTTAATTGTGCCTTTGTCTTTTAAGTATGGTGATAGATTATTATTAAGACCAAAGAGGATGACTCTGTGAACTGGATAGCTCACTCATTCTCTCAATGAAGGCAGGATGATGTTGAATGAAATAAGAAAAGAAAAAACAAGGATTATTTACAGATATCCCAGGGAACCCCGAGATAGATGATAATAAATGAAGAGGCGCCAGTGAGGTGGAAAGAAAAAAAGGGAAAATGGATGTGACAATTAGTGATGTTACTAGGATGTAGAAGAAAAGGTTGCACAGTCAGTCCTAGTGTGGAGGGACCCTGCACACTGTATAAGAAGCATAGTTATGTGATAAACACATTCAAAAGAGGACCAGATATAGGCGCCCGTAGATGGAAGTTTGTTTGTTAGTTGTAGGTGAACAGATAGTAAGAACAAATGAGAGAAATATTAAGGTATTGATGATATATATCAAATGTCGTACCAATAATGATAAGATCAATATAATAATCAATAAAATGAGAAAGGTGTTTCACTCACTTCACTGGGGGGGATCTCTCCAAGCCAGGTTCGCTCCAATGATCGACGGATGGAATGTCAGCAACACGGTGGCTTCAACATTCAATCACTTTTATTCACTTCATTCATAACGAAATTGATTTGATGTTTCTAATAATCTATCAAAGTTTGAGGATCATCCCTCAGGGCTTGAGATCCTCTCTCAAACCAACTTTTTCCACTGATGAACAATTCAGTAAGAGTTGGCTTAAAATTAATGATGAATGCTCGATGAGATTAATAGATGTATTGATTCTGAAACGTAAATTGATCTGTGCTGACCTCACAGTCAAACTTAAAAGTTATATTGCTTTAGGTAAGACACTACCAAGCAACACTGTTCCCCCTTTATATTTTAAACGTAAACCCCCCCGAATCTTTGAATATAATGAAGTAAGGGCCAAATATTCCAAATTGAAGAGAGATTTATTGGACTATCAAAATAATCAGATCAGGGTATGGGAAAGAACTAATAAGAACTCAAATAATCCCCAAAAGATAGGGATCCCTCCCCTTATGTCCATTACCCCTGAAAATATTGATCAACGTAAATCAGTCCAAATACTCAATACTTAAGAACCGTACACCAGTACACGTCCCACCTATGCACAAGTAGTATGCAATCAGAATTCCCATCCGAGGAATAGAGTCATCTATAATAGTCGACTCAATACTATAAAACCTCTGGAAACATCTTCTCCAATAATTAGGGCTAAAAGCTCCATGAGACAGGGTAAGTACCCCTGTCCACATGTAATCACTAAAGCTGGTGCCACTATAGATAGAAAGAAACCACCTATCAAAAATGTTAATTGGACGAAACCAATTCCATCACAAAATAGTCCAACCGACATTATAGAACTGATCACTGCCCCTGCTCCAATTCCTAATGATGAAAACACTCCAGAACCAACACAGGTAGGAAATCCAGATAAGGTTATACATTCAACTAACTCTCAATTAGATTTCGTTCCTGCTGCTCTATGTCCTACTGAACAGACTGTTCAGTTAGACGTTCTAGACCTTTCTGTCTATGCTACACCTACTTCTTCAATACAGAATGGAACTCTAGCACAGCAGAGAGCTCCCTATTCTACTAATGACCAGATAACCATTAGTCCTGTTAAAAAACACCCTACACTTCACTTACAATTAGATACATCATCCAATTCCACGATCAACCTATCAACTCATTCGGTTTCTTCAACTACTGTACCTCGGATCCTTTCTTGGCATTATGTGTACAAGTATGAACTCTCATTAGATGAGATGTCTCTTCTCAGCCTGATCTATTCGAGCTCTTTATAGACCTGAACCAATTCTTTCATAAATTAACCCTAACCCATCAGTCACTTTGCAAATAAATCTATAACCCTGCGACATCAAAGGAAAAAAGTACAACAGAAAGAGGTAATCCAGTAGAAGTGAATTCCTCTCCCAGTCTGTCCCAGTTTAAAGTTAAATCCTCCTTCTATCCGATTGAGAGTAAGGGCCCTTTTATAGAGAGCTTTTATAATATAGTGATGGAGGAGATGAAAATTCAGTTGAAAAACAGAACCATTATCAAGAGTATAGGAAAACCATTAACCCTTTGGATACCGGAGGTTTTTTCGGTTTTGCGTTTTCATTTTTTTTCGTATTTTCTGTGAGCCCTAACTTTTTTTATATTTTTGTTCACATAGCTGTATGAGGGCTTATTTTTTGCGGAACTTTTTGTACTTTGTAATGACGCCATTAATTATGTGGGAAGCGGTAAAAAAAAATTCCAAATAGGGGGAATTGGAAAAAAAAACGCAATTCCTCCACTGTTTTACGGGTTTTGTTCCCACTGCATTCCGTTTGCGGCAAAACTGATGCCCTTTGTTCTCTGGGTCAGTACAATTACAACGATACCCCATATGTGTAGGTTTGTTATGTTTAAATAGTGTAAAAATAAATTTAAACTTTGAAAAAAAAAATTATTATTAAAAATTATTTTTTTTACTTCATCATATTCCGACCCCCATAACTTTTTTTTGTTACAGCCACTGAGCTGTTTAGGGGCTCATTTTTTGCGGGACAATCCATAGTTTTTATTGATACCATTTTGGAGTGTGCGTGACTTTTTGATCACATTTTATTACATTTTTTGGGTAAGAGAAGTAGTGAAAAAATGGCAAATTGGCCATTTTGACCCTTTTTTTCGGTCACGCAATTCACCATATTGGAATTTTTTTTTTATATTTTAAAAGTACGGGTGTTTTCGGTCGCGGTGATACCCATGATGTTTATATTTATTGTTATTTAGGTATTTATTTTTTAATTATACGGAAAGGGGGGTGATTTAAACTTTTATATTTTTTTATTTTTTATATATTTTTTAACATTTTTTAAAATTTTTTGTGATTATTTTAAGGATCATATATGCCTTTATTTACCGCGATCGGCATTATTGCCGGTTGCGGTAAGTAGCGGCAGGTCTCTGCTGTTTGAAACAGCAGAGACTTGCCGGCAATGACGCCCGCTGCACGTGCGAGCAGGCGTCATGCTCCCACATCGCTCTAGCACCGCACATGTACGGCGCTGGTAGCGTAAGGGTTAAAGAAAAATCTCACTATTAAAGAAGAACAAGCATTACGAACCTTGAGCCAGAATAGAGAGATTGTCATAAAGGGTGCTGATAAAGGGGGAGGAGTGGTTATAATGGACACACGGTATTATTTAGAAGAGTCCATTCAAATCCTTTCTGATAAGGAATATTATAGACCCTTAGTAACATACTTTATAAGGCCGAAAAAAGACATCTGTCCATCCAGTTCGGCCTGTTTTCCTAGAAGACCCTTAAAAGAAGACCCTACTAAAACCTTTAAAAAGAATCTGTATGAGCTGATAGATATGGGTCACCAATATGAGGTCATTGATAAGAAGGTGAGGTCCTACCTAAAAAATCCCCATCCATCCACATATAGGTTCTATTTTTTACCGAAGAACATTGATTGTCCACCTGGTAGACCAATAATATCTGGTATCGGAAGTCTCACCTCTAACCTTTCAGCCTATGTAGACTATCATCTACAGGCTTTTGTAATTCAATTACCATTTTTTCTGAGAGACACTTCCCATCTTATCCAATTGCTGAGATCCTTTTCATGGTTTGATAATTATTTATGGGTAACACTAGATGTGGCCGCACTATATAACAATATTTCTCTTGAACCTGGAATTAAAGCTGTTTCAGATACCCTTAAAACCGATATCACCATGTCTGACTATTATAAGGAATTCATTTTAAAATCTATAGAATTCATCTTGCGACATAACTATTTCACGTTCATTGAATGCTTTTACATTCAAAGGGAACAGCGATGGGGGCCAAGTTTGCCCCATCGTGCGCTAACCTTTTTATGGGTATTTTTGAAGAGAGGTTTGGGCTGTTAGGACACCCACAAATTAAATTTTATCGTTGTTTCATAGATGACATCATATTTGTGTGGCAAGGTGGGTTGGAAGATCTTAATGAATTTGTCAGTCATTTAAACACCAATGAGTGGGGCCTCTCTTTCACGTCCGAATGCAATCCGAAGGAGACAGTTTTTTTAGACCCTCATCTTTCCATTAGTAATAATAAAATAGTGACCAGGACCAACTTCAAGAAGGTTGATTCAAATAGTTATTTGAACTGTAATAGTTGCCACCACGCTAAGTGGAAAAAAAACATCCCTTTTGGACAAATGAAAAGGATCCGCAGAAATTGCTCGGAAAACAAAACTATGCGAGAACAACTAAAATTACTCAACGAGAGATTTAGAGCTAAGGGATACCCTAAAGCCCTTTTAAAGGAATCTACAAAACGTATCCTCGGCATTAGCCAAAAAGAATGCCTAGTCCTAAAAGTGAAAACAGATACCAAATATCAGACTTCAATAAATCACCTAATTAGTCTAATAACCAGATTCAGCTCTAATCAGGACCAAATTAGGAAAATCCTACAAAAAAACTGGTCCATACTCCTTAAGGATCCTCTTTTACGATATGCCCTTCCAAAACAACCTTCCATCATTTTCTGTAGAGCCCAGACCTTAAAGGGTCTATTGGCTCCATCTTGCCCGAAGTTAAATGGCTCTCAAAGGATTCTCACTACTAGGGCGAGAAACATAGGCATATCAAAATGTAACAAAAATAGATGTAAATGTTGTAAGAATATACTACCTCACAAAGAGGAAATCACATTACCAACTGTAGGTGAAGCAATTAAGATCAAACACAAAATGGATTGCGGAACAAGTAATGTCATCTACTTATTAAGTTGTCCCTGCAATTCACTGTACGTAGGCAGAACAACCTAAACCCTTAGGGAGAGGGTCAATGAGCACCGTTCCAACATCACTAGAAAGGTTACCACCCATAGTGTTTCTCGGCATTTCATGCTGAAACATAACGCAGATCCCTCCCTCCTCAGAGTGACTCCATTGGAGTGGATACCTAATTCATACCAAACACTCTGTAGGAAGGAGATGTATTGGATTTTTCATCTAAATACTCTGGTTCCTTTTGGTTTGAACGAGGCCCTGGAATATATTAAATATTAATAATAATTTTTTATATATCTACTTTTAGATTACTTTATATGACTATATATGTTATTATTCATAATAATTTTATCTACATATATACTTTGTTTTATTGCTACTTTGTTTTATTGCTACATAATAGAGTAATATATATCCTATATTTCACTTTTCTAGAGTACACCCCACGTACTATACTATATTATATTTTATATGTTAATTGAAATTGATTATCCGTATAGCGCTAGATATCCCCCTTCTTGGAAGTTTTCCCCTCCCCCTTTCCTCCCCTTTTGAGAAAGAGGTATACGGAATATTTTAGTGAGCGCTGAGGTGCTGAGGTGAGTGCTTCTTTACATGTGGCGGTGCGTTCCACTGTGGAACGCATCTGACCGATTCCACAACTTCTCAACAGGAACCATATTCTTACTGGTTCCTGACTTCAGTCATCACTTTTTATGGTAAATTTCATAACTTCAGCCTCCCTGTTCAATTAATAATTTATAACTATACAAGGATAGTATCATCAAGTAAGTCGGCAGTGCGTTCCACTTTGGAACGCAACACCCGCTTGATACTCATACGTACAGACTAGATAGGGAAGTCCTCTCCTAACTATAGATATTTGCCTTAGACCTTTCCTCCACATATTTTATGAATATCTGTATTTGGATACACTATTTTCTTGTCGATTTAACTTATGTATTTACTGGATTTATTTTATTTTATATTTGTATGCGTTCTATGTTGGAACGCATACTCAAACCGGATATCCGCCCGGGTCACTTCCGGTCCCCGCGTGACACGTGCGGCTCCAACAATCGAAAGGATGATGATAATCATGTATATATACGTATATAAGTTGTTTTACTTTTGGCTACTTTTATATCAGTGTATTTCACTTCTGCCGAAGAAGGGGGCCTTTTAAAACCCCCGAAACGCGTTGAGAATAAGCTTGGTTGAATAAAAGTGATTGAATGTTGAAGCCACCATGTTGCTGACATTCCATCCGTCGATCATTGGAGCAAACCTGGCTTGGGGGGGCTCTGTCTCAAGGTGTCTTGAGCTTCATCCGCGAGACATCCCCCCCAGTGAAGTGAGTGAAACACCTTTCTCATTTTATTGATTATTATATTGATCTTATCATTATTGGTACGACATTTGATATATATCATCTATACCTTAATATTTATCTCATTTGTTCTTACTATCTGTTCACCTACAACTAACAAACAAACTTCCACCTACGGGCGCCTTTATTTGGTCCTCTTTTACATAGTAACATAGTTTATAAGGCCGAAAAAAGATATCTGTCCATCCAGTTCGGCCTGTTTTCCTACAAGTTGATCCAGAGGAAGGCAAAAAACCCCTGTGAGGTAGAAGCCAATTTTCCCCACTTTAAAAAAAATTCCTTCCCGACTCCAATCAGGCAATCAGAAAAATGAATTTGTTTATCACATACCTATGCAGGATGATGTTGAGCCTTTGCTTAGAGCACTTCTTCTGCTCCTCCTCCCTGAGGCCTCAGAGAAGCCTTTTACTTACAACATCTCTGTCTTCACTGCCCTCTCCTAGTGAGTTGCCTTCTTTATTCCTAACATGCAAAAACTGTTAAAGATGCGTGATGGCATCAGCATTTGGACTGCCATGAGGAGTAGGTTCAAGCGGGGTGCTGGGGGACCCGATGCATAACTGAGGTAGTAATACTGACACTTGTAACCACAGTGGATGCTGAGGAAGACATGACAGAGGAGGAGGGGGTGACCGCTGTGGCAATAAAGAGCAGAGGCAACATGTGGCCAAAGCTTCCCAAAAATATTCCAGGGCTAGTTCTGCTTCTATTGTGGTTAGCTTGGAGATTTATACAGTGGGTGCATACTCAAAACTTGACAGGCCTAGGCCTCTGGTCAGTCACGAATAATGGAATGTGTGGCCATAAATTACTCTACAAGCTAAGCAATCCGGTTGTGGGCAAGCTGAACTCTCACCTGACCAAGTTGCTGGCTGTACAGTTGCTGCTTTACTACTTAGTTATGGTAATTGTATGGTAATCATACTATTTGCCAGCTATCCACAAACAATGTCTTATATGTCTGTGGAGCACTTCTGCTCCTTCAACAAAATTTAATTCAGCAGGCATTACCCTCTCACCTGCTAGCCATAAAACATGTCTCGTTGCTCTCTAAATATGGCACACTTCCGCATCTTTACCAAAATTGAAAGGCTATGAAAGGCTACACCTTTGGGGGAAATTATTTTTGTCTTTGAATTGTACTCATTTTGGAATGCTTTTTCTAGCTGTGTGAATGGTGCTTTCACAGTCATCTAATAACCCTTATCTGTAAGATAAGAATTGAGCTGTAATGAGTCTTTATATGATCAGAGATCAGGAGCCTGTCAGCTCCCTGCCTGATGGAGCAGAGAGAAAATTCAGAACCAGCTACTAGAGAAACTCAAAGCTGTGCAGGTAAAGTGGCTCAATATTTTTTTTAATAAAGACCAATTGAAAAAAATACATATTTTTAGCTCAAAATGAATACAATGCAATAATACAAAAATGTCACCAAAGGCATACATAGCCTTTAAGGCTTGTTGCATGTTAGCACCAGAGATTGGGCAAGTTGTTCCAGGAGGGAACAGCCTGTTGGACCTCTGCGCACTCCGGCATTGCCAGAGGTATGTATGTCTCCATCCAGCCCAATTAACTATAATGGGGACCAGTAGAGATCCGGATGAATTCTGGGAATTATGCTGAGAATTGACCTGAAGAAAACTGCTGCACGGAGCCTTACATACCTCTGGCGATGTCAGAGTGCAAGGACATGCAGTAGGCTATTCCCTGCCAGAACAGCCTGCTAGATGTATAGCACTAGTGTACAGCTAGCCTAACTCAGCAGGCATTACTCCATTTGGCCAGCCCTCCGTAAAAATTGTTTTGTTGGTCTTCAAATGTGGCGCAGTTCCATGTCTTCACCCAAATTTTATTTTTGAGGCAGTAGTACTTCTGAGCAGATGTCTTTTAAAATTGTCTTGTTTTCTAACTGCCTGTGCACTTTCTTACATACCCTATTCCCTGACCCCATGGGCCTCTGGGGAGGCAGATTGGAACAGTGGCTGGAACTGATCCAGTTTGCTATGTCTGGACTGTCTTGACCAGCCTCCAGTTTACAGTCAGAGAGGGTTTTCAGCATGGCAGGGGGCATCTTCATACTCAAGAGGGAAAAAGTATCCTACTCAAGTGTCCAAAACACTACCTTTGTCAAAATGAATTAAAAACATGGATACATGAGGATTTCCACACATCTTTGGCTGATGACAAAGAATAGATCTGCCATTGCTGACAGAGGTTATTTATCGCTGGCCCAGTGATGCAACTGCCACTGTCTGCCTGTTTGTTGTTTCCCACACTGTACTGTAGCTACTGCTTCCTCACCTGCTATTCCCCCTGTTGCCAATTCTATTACCCCCAAACGGCTGCACATTTACTTTGTCCATGAGGTTCCACACTGCACTGCTGCTGCCCCCCCAAAAAACAGTGTGTGTGTATATAAACATTGGCAGGCATCTGCCCCCAATAAGGGACAATTTTTGGAACAATTTTAAATTTAAGTAATATAGCACATTCAACGGTACAGTGTGTTTTTAAACATGCTGTTTGTTAACACCATCAGCCATGTGTTTAACTATAGCTATTTCAGTCAGTGTCCCTCTGACATTATTTCTTATTCCTGTAATTGCATTAACCCCTTCACTACCAGCACCGTACATGTACAAATGGGCAAACATGGCTCCCACTTACACATGCAGCGGGTGTCATGGCGGGTATCTGCTGTTTGAAACAGCAGAGGACCGCGGCTAATTACTGCAACCGACAATAATGCAGATTGTGGTAAGTAAAGCCTTTACCCTGCCAGTAAGAAGGTTTTTTACCCTTTAGATGCAGTGATCTCACTTGATCACAGCATCTAAAGGGTAAAAAACCTTCTTACTGGCATCCTCTGCGACCAGTGAGGATGCCGGTAATATGGTAAAAAAAATTGTCAAAGTTTGAATTTTTTGTTACACTATTTAGACATAAAAACCTATACATATGTGGTATTGTTGTAATCATACTGACCAAGAGAATGAAGGCATGGATCAGTTTTGCCGCGAACGGAACGCTATCGGAACAAAACCAATAAAACAGCGTGTTTTTTTCCAATTCCACCCCATTTGGAATTTTTCTCCACTTCCCACTACATTGTATGCCATACTAAGCAGTTCCCCATTTATTTCTTCCCTAGAACAAGGTAGAGCATACTGCACTCTTAATAAAAGTCTGGCCAAAAACACATATTTTCTTAAGAAAGCAGGTACATACACCAGTGGAGTGGTCAGCACAAAACACAGGTGTAAAGCAGGCTTCATTTTTTCCATTTGTATCATCTTCTATACATATAGTACACTCTTCTTTGGAGAATGCAGAATGCTCTTTTCTTCATTAGGCTAGAGGGCACCCTTATTTGTGGGAAATGCTGGCAGGAAACAAAGCAGTCCTGGCTTCTTACATATGCCGACACATTTTGTCACTGATACTTATTTACAACTGATTTACAATGTTGTTAATGGACTATGTCAGGCACAGCTCACCAGCTGTAAGACTCTGTAGAGGTTAAAGTGTCCTCCACCTTTGTGCTGGTGCTAACAATTCTGGCATTGCTGCAGATGTTTACTAAGTGGTCACAGCTGTTTGGAGTAAATAGTCATTCAAGGTAAACACCATTTTTAATTGCATTTACCTTACTAAATATCCCCCATATGATCAAAATATTTATGACCCATGAGCACCACAGGCTGTGTTGAAGACCGAGCACCTGTGTTGTAAGATGTCACCGGCTGCACCTTGCACAATGCAGGTGATATATAAATTTTGTCATGCACATGATCAGTTTTTCATACACAGCATTTGTCTCATGTTTTTCCCTTTTATACAGGATTTCAAGAGATGCTGCAGATGATTACTACACAGTGGAAGGAGCTGCAGAAACAGATACGAAGGCAGCATGGCTGGATTATGGGTGCTCTTGATACACTCAAGGCAGAAATTCTTTTGACAGATGAATTTCCAGAAGATGTAAGTGAATCACAGGTGAGACAAAAAAGCTTCACAAATGGCACACAATGTTATACACGGACTGGTAAAAGGCATTCATGCTAGGTGAGACCCAGTTCATACTCATTCTGTCCCTACCACATGCAAGCAGGGTTACATCTAGCCTTTCTGCTACCCCCCCCCCCCCCCGACAATGCCAATTTCTTAACCTAACCCCTTCCCTTCATTCATGTGCCAGTAAAAAATGTTCTTTTTTACAGCGGCAATGTCCCCATTGTACTTTCTCCAATTACAAAATAATGACCCCCACCCCATTGTGGCCCAACACAATGCCGCCAAATAAAAATAATAAACTGAAATACCTACCTCTATTCTGCTATTAGCAATGCAGTGCAAGACACAGACCTCTTCTAGTCTGTGCCCTGAGCTTTATGCAGCCCAGCTCAGGCAACGTGATAATGATGACACCGGCCTCTGATAGGCTACAGGAACTAGGACTAAAGCCTATTAGACACTATAGCCTATTAGACCCATCACAGCATTCAACTGTATTGCTGTCCTGAGTACATCAATGCAGTTGAATATGTAGAGATGAGCATTTCCACAATGGAAGCATTCATTGCTCATTGCCCTTCCGCTGCCCCCCTTTTGCCCCTACCTGGGGCTGCCTGGGGCAGTCGCCTCACCTCGTCTCTTAGTGGTGCACCCCTACTGCAAGCTGTTTATACTCATTTGGTAATTCTATTTTTGCCCCAAGCAAGCAGTTCATACTTAGTTAGTAATACTGTTTCTGCCCCATGCAAGCAGTTTATACTTGGTTGCTTATTCTGTCTCTGCCCCATGCAAGCAGTTCATATTCAGTTGGTCATTTCTTCTCTGCCTCTTGGCAGAATTGTATTCTTGGTTCATATTACTGTCTTACACGTAAAAAAGTAAAACATAATGGGCATAATGTTGCTTGTCCTGCAGATGATCTTTGCATATCTTTAATAGTGTGTATTCCTTTAAAGAGGAGGACTCGAAGTGCTGTGTCTCATAGGTGTACCACACCAGGGCCATAAAATATTTGTTACATTAATAAATCATAATAACGATTTCAATCTCTGACACATTTTGGTCACATGACTTCATCTAATGAGCAGTTTGACTAATTAAGAAAAAGTGGGTGGAAGCAATAGCAGTTACCATTTGAGCAGTGGAAAATAGTATTTGCAGCTTTTTATGCAAACGGTGCAATGCAGGCCTTTTTGCCAGCATAAGGGTTAAAATTTTTACTATTTGCCTACAGGAACCCTTAGAGGACACCATTTTTCCTCCTTAGACGTATAATATATTTCAAAGATACGCTCAATGAACAACACCGCGTCATTAAAGTTGTACAAACATACTCTGTTCTCCTCTCTCCTGGCACCCATAAAACCTTGTTTCTTATTACCTTCAACATATGTTCTTGTTGTTGTTGACTGTGTGTGGTGTTTCCCCCTCAACCCTCCTCCTTTCCGTCCCCTCCTAAATGATCCCCCTCAGAGCTGTAAAATATTTTGAATGCTGATTATTTTGTCCTCAGAATCATAATGCAGTAGACCGATTGCCTTTCAAGAATTCCCAGACTGATCTACAGATTTTTAAGGTTTAAAATTAAGAGTACAGGAGGATACAGGCATGTGTGCATGTGTTTGTACAGTTTATACGCCTCAATGCAGTCTTTAGGGTTTGACCTTGGATACTAATCTTAAAAAAGTCATATCCAGGGGCGTAGCTATAGGGGAAGCAGGGGAAGCAGCTGCTTTGGGGCCCAGACCCACAAGGGGGCCCCTCAAGAGGGAGACTAAAAGATTTGATTGTCAGGGCCCCCTCAACAGTATTATACAATGACATTATATACAGTGACACTATAGAAAGCGGATGGAGAGGCTGTCAGGCCTTGTCTGGGAGAGCTCAATCTTGACTAGCCACAAGAGTGAGGGTTGCATGTGAATTGGGGGTTGCGAAGAAGTTTCTGGGGGCCCCGTTCAAAAATTTGCTGTGGGGCCCAGTTAGTTGTAGTTACGCCACTGGTCATATCTATACTGCATTTAATAAGGAACTGGGAGTTATTATATTTATTTTCATAACCATTATTATCATCATATTTTATATGATTAAGTCCTCATTCAGACAACTGTATGTGTTTAGCAGTCTGCAAACTGGACAACCGCCGTGTGTGCTCCGCATCTTGCGTAAAGCACGCGGCCAACCCTATGATAGAAATGCCACATTCTTGTCCACAATTGTGGACAAGAATAGGACGTGCTCTATGTTTTTTGTGGGGCCGTGGAATGGAAGTACGGTTGCGGACCCATATATACAATTGCGTGAATGAGCCCTAAATGTGGGAGAGTTGGTTTGGACTGTTTTGGGAAATACATGTCCTGATTAGGTTATGTGCTTCAATTATAGTGTTAGAATAGATATTTACTGTTTTCTATTATATAGATTTATCAATCTCTTTTTGTAGGGGAACTTAACCAGAATACAAACAGAAAAAAAGAGCCAACAAAACATAACATAATCTCCTTATGTGTCTTTTTATTTGCTTTTGTTTCGTTAGAAATCACAATTACATACTATGAACATAATAGAAAAGAAGTATATTGTTGTCTCAGGCTACAAGCATGTCTACTACTCCCCCTTCTCAACCCTCTTATTCAAGTTAAGGAGGGAGCTGGGTGTAGTCTGGATAACTTTTGTATCACACTGTGGCCATTTTATTGGAAGGAATCTCCTAGTTAGTAATGGTACAAAATAGATATGGTTACATCGTATGGAACTGTAATAGACTGCAGAATAAGGTTTGTAGCAACAATCAGTGAAAGAAAATGCCTGTTCTGATGGAAACCTTCCCCATCTGTCAAAAATCTATTAGTTATTCCTCTGTAGTGATAGTTATTATTACTTAAGTGTATAAGGTTGTTATCATGGGGCAACAGTGGACATCATGGGGAGAAGGGTTTAAGAGAAGACAACTACAGGAAGTTGAGGAGGATGAACAGGAGAGGAGGAAGATGTTCAGGAGGAGGAGTTGGTAGTGCAGGGGGATGAGGCTAATGATGCGGATGATGAGGACACTGGTCATGACCAATCACTGCAGTGGGAGGTGGAGCCTGAAAGAACTGGGTCCTCGGGTGCGCTTGTCAGCATGGCAAGTCATATCTCATTAGCATCAAGAAAACTGATGACTACTTGATAGTCATGTTTTTTAGACCATCGCTATCAAAGCAAAATGGGGGAATGCTTTACTGATGCCGAATGTGTTCTGTACACAGCTTTCACTGAGAAGATGCCTGCAGTCCACGTGTCTGACCAGGAGGCCCCTCTCCATCCCCCACTGAGTCAACACCCTGCTGCCATCTTTGCTATGACAAATAGCAGAAGCGGCACTAGCAGCAGTTAATTAAGTTAGATGAACATGATGGAACAGTTTTTTCAGTTGCTGTTTCAACCTGGTGAACATCAGCAAATGGATACATGCCTCCTGAAAAACCAGTTACAGTCCTACCTGGACTGTGCCCTTTGTCTAGCACATACTCTGTTCCTTGATCCCATGAACTTCTGGGCAGCCAGACTGGAACATTGGCCAGAACTAGCCCAGTTTGCTATCAGCGTACTGTCTTATCCAAATTAAATTCATCCATTAATCGAGAGACAGTATTCAGTGTGGCTGGTGGTGTTATCACACAAGTTCACCACAAGTGTAGAAAACATTACATTTGTGACAATGAATGGAACCTGTATCTGTAAGGATTTTCACAACCCTCCAATGAATAGATCTGCCATTGTAGACAGTGTTCATTTATCTCTGGCCCAGTTGTGCTGCTGCCACTGTCTGCATGTCTATTTTCCATACTATATCGCTGCTGCTGCGCCAGCTGCTGCTTCCACTACTGTCACCTACTACTACCTCTAAACAGCCACACAGCTGTTGTTTGTCAGGTTCCACAATGTGTTGATACTGCTGTCACTACTATTACCCCTACATGGCCACACATTTTCTGCCTTATCCATGAGGTTCCATATCCATGCTGTACTGCTGCTGCTTCCAAAAAAGGGATAATTTTTGGACACTTGATCAGAACAAGCCATTGCCTTTTCTGATACAATTATGCCCGTTAACACATCATTTTTAGACCTCTTGTTCAGAACAAGCCACTGCTTCTTCCAATACTATTGTGTGTATATTAAAAAACAGGCAGGCATCTGCCCCTATTAAGGCATAATTTTTGGACTACCTGCTTGTTAAAAACAAGCCACTGCTTCATCCAATACTACTATATGTATAAACCATTTCAGGCATCTTCCCTCCAATAAGACACTTTTTGGAACTTTTTAATTAAAAAAAATATATAAATTGATGGTACTGTGTGTTTTTAAACAGCCTGTTTGTTAATACAAGCTACCATGCATTTTCCCACAGCTATTAATGTCACTGTCACTCTGACATTATTTTTAATGCTGTCTTTGTGTCCAAGTGATTAAAAGGAAGGGAGAGAGGAAATACTTAAAAATATTTAAAAAAAAGACGAGAAAAAGTCTTGAAGCACTTTTAAATTTATTTGTACCAAAATCAGATTTTTGACCAATTCTGAAAGACTATAAATACATGGAAGGCTATAAAAGACCAAGTGGGTCATTTATTATACTGAAATTATACTAATATATTAGGTGTATTTCAGACGCACATGGCGGCACAACAGTCAGTTGGCCTGTAACCTGTGACTTCTCCATGCTCACGCCAGGTCTAAAAAAGTTGCTGTTGACAAACTAGGGTAAATTGGGCTTGTGCGTAGGGCTGCATAGTTTAGGGGCAGCAATGAAATAGGTGTAGAGGATGTATTTTTCCTGGCTTTGTCGTTATTTTTCTTCTTCATTAGACATTTTATATTAAAAATGACAGTAAAAAATTAGTTTTATTTAAAAAAAATATATGATCAAAACATTGGTGTCAAATAACATCACATGTTAAGCAATGTCCAAAAACATGCAATCCCCTTACATTTTTTTGTAAACTTAGTTGGTATTTTATTGCTGGGAAAGGTGGACAGACTACCCTTGACAGGCAGTCCTGTTGTCCTCTTCCCATTATTTTTCCCTACTTTGTTTTACTGTCCACATTCCTGACCAAGTTTTATCTAGTAATTAAATTGGAGATCAAAGTAGTCTGCAGTAGGCAGAGTGACTCTCGGAGTAGTCAGAGTGACTCTCAGTTCCACTTGACCCAGTTGACCCAGTTGACTTTAGCCCCATCTGATATATGCTGGTGTCTCTATAAATCAAACTGGGAAAGTCAATAGAAAAATATTTTTTTTTAAAGGGGTTGTCCGGGTTCACAGCTGAACCCGGACATACCCCTAATTTCACCCAGGCAGCCCGCCTCACTAGGGCATCGGAGCATCTCATGCTCCGATGCCCTCCCCTGCTGGATCGCGCAGGGCAAGGGTTTTTTGTTAACTTTATACACACTGTTTTACTGGCTAGGGCTGCGCTAAAGCCCGCCCATTAGCGCCGGTGACATCACCGGGCTCACGGTTCGTCACCGGAACCGGGCTAAATGCCTTTGCCCTGCGCTAATTAGCGCAGGGCAAAAGAGGGCATCGGAGCATGAGATGCTCCGATGCCCTAGTCAGGCAGGCTGCCTGGGTGAAATTAGGGGTATGTCCGGGTTCAGCTGTGAACCCGGACAACACCTTTAACTTTACAGGTAAAGGAATGGGTAAAATGTTGGTGCCAAATGAATCTTTATCATAGAGCTTGGAAACATGGTCACTTCAATGATATACAGTGCCTTGCGAAAGTATTCAGCCCCCTTGAACTTTTCAACCTTTTGCCACATTTCAGGCTTCAAACAAAAAGATATAACTTTTTAAATGTTTTGTGAAGAATCAACAACAAGTGGGTCACAATTGTGAAGTGGAATGAAATTTATTGGATCATTTAAACTTCTTTTGTAATAATAAAACTGAAAAGTGGGGCGTGCAATATTATTCAGCCCCCTTGCATTAATACTTTGCGTTGCGCCACCTTTTGCTGCGATTACAGCTGCAAGTCGCTTGGGGTATGTCTCTATCAGTTGTGCCCATCTATAGACTGAAATTCTTGCCCATTCTTTCTTGCAAAACAGCTCGAGCTCTTTGAGGTTGGATGGAGAGCGTTTGTGAACAGCAGCTTTCAGCTCTTTCCACATATTCTCAATTGGATTCAGGTCTGGACTTTGACTTGGCCATTCTAAGACCTGGATACGTTTATTTTTGAACCATTCCATTGTAGATTTTGCTTTATGTTTGGGATCATTGTCTTGTTGGAAGATAAATCTCCTTCCTAGTCTCAGGTCTTTTGCAGACTCCAACAGGTTTTCATCCAGAATGGTCCTGTATTTGGCTCCATCCATCTTCCCATCAATTGTAACCATCTTCCCTGTCCCTGCTGATGAAAACCAGGCCCAAACCATGATGCTGCCACCACCACCATGTTTGACAGTGGGGATGGTGTGTTCAGGGTGATGAGCTGTGTTGCTTTTACGCCAAACATATCGTTTTGCATTGTTTCCAAAAAGTTCGATTTTGATTTCATCTGACCAGAGCACCTTCTCCCAGGTGGCTTGTGGCAAACTGTAAACAAGACTTTTTATGGATATCTTTGAGAAATGGCTTTCTTCTTGCCACTCTTCCATAAAGGCCAGATTTGTGAAGTGTTGGACTGATTGTTGTCCTATGGACAGACTCTCCCACCTTAGCTGTAGATCTCTGCAGTTCATCCAGAGTGATCATGGGCCTTTTGGCTGCATCTCTGATCAGTCTTCTCCTTGTTTGAGATGAAAGTTTAGAGGGACGGCCGGGCCTTGGTAGATTTGCAGTGGTCTGATACTCCTTCCATTTCAATATGATCGCTTGCACAGTGCTCCTTGGGATGTTTAAAGCTTGGGAAATCTTTTGGTATCCAAATCCGGCTTTAAACTTCTCCACAACAGTATCACGGACCTGCCTGGCGTGTTCCTTGGTCTTCATGATGCTCTCTGAGCTTTAAACAGAACCCTGAGACTATCACAGAGCAGGTGCATTTATACGGAGACTTGATTACACACAGGCGGATTCTATTTATCTTCATCAGTCATTTAGGACAACATTGGATCGTTCAGAGATCCTCAATGAACTTCTGGAGTGAGTTTTCTGAACTGAAAGTAAATGGGCCGAATAATTTTGCACGCCCCACTTTTCAGTTTTGTTATTACAAAAAAAGTTTAAATGATCCAATAAATTTCATTCCACTTCACAATTATGACCCACTTGTTGTTGATTCTTCACCAAAAATTTAAAATGTTATATCTTTTTGTTTGAAGCCTGAAATGTGGCAAAAGGTTGAAAAGTTCCAGGGGGCCAAATACTTTCGCAAGGCACTGTATATGGTACTTCATAGGCTTTCTTGAATAACAGAATAGAGTATTATCCGCACGTCTCTGAAATTCAACCATAATCAGCAGCCGTGATGCAAACCAACTAAAATATTGTCTTATTTTCCTAAAGCAAGCAGTGAATTTCTCTTCCAGAAATAGTCAGTTTAATTACACTTAAAAATAACATTTTTTAATTAAACACTCAGGTAAGCAGAAATTGATTTGAATTTAAAAAAATAAAACAATTAGACATCAAAAACCTTAGCAAACTGATTTGCAGTGAGAAATGTCGAGAGTGTAGGGATGGGATATAAATTGTTAGATGGTATCATGCTCTTAACACCCCCCCACCTACTCTAGTCTGAAAGTCTCCCACATTCAGCACTCTATTTTCCCTTTTTTTATTATTCATCTTGGGGAATCAGGATGAGAAGACAGAGTCAATACTTCCAGCATTTTAATTAAAACCGTTAGCGGAATAAATCCATTTCATTATCAGTTAATGAAATACAAGGTCATTTTACCACGTGTGATGACTGGTGAGGGTGGAAGGGGAAATATAACTCTTTGGCTGCCAGAGGAGGTTTGTAGCCAAGGTGGAAAAGTCTTTACTGACCACTCTGTAAAATGTGGAGAACCTAACTAATATGTGGGCTCATATTCTAATGCTGCATCTTTTTAACAAATGCTAGCTTTCTGCTCAATTCAAAGGTTTCGTAACTTGTTCAAAGTCTTTCAAAAAGGAATGATCTTATAACAAATCACACACCTGCCATGGTAATTCAGGTCACAACCTAGCTTAAAAAATGAAGAAGCTATAGCAAACACTTTATGCATTATTTTGCACAATAGTGCATATGTCTGTAGATTACAGATTTTCTTGAAATTCATTTCAGGTCTGATTCACTGAATTTGTGTAAAATTTTGATCCAAATATGAACTGATTGTACTTGAATCTGATATGCTTCAATTGCCATGAAAGTTAGTATATAACACTCTCTGCATTCCCAAATAATAATTCTTTGGAAAAGAGACATACAAGCTAGTCTCTTTTCCAAAAGGAAAAGAAAACTGACTGATAACAGAGCTGAGCAAAGAAAATTTGCTTGGCTGCCTGTCAGGCCTTGATTGGGGTACTATTTCTCCTTATGAAGGGTGCCAAATATGCATGAGGAGTATCGTGAGCCAGTCAATGCTCTTCTTTGTTTCTGGGAAAAAATATATGAAAATTAGTACATCTTACATCTGCTTGTATCATATAGGCTTAGGAAATCTAATTTGAATATCTTTCCCAGAAACCCAGAGGCGTATTGACTGGCCTACAATACCCTGCTCATATACTACATATATAGCGTACCACCCAGAAAAGTATATACTGTATATTTCCCAGAAACCCAGAGTAACATACTAGTCTCTCTCTGTCTTTCATCACAAAAATTTGGGTTAGTTAGAGTCCAAACTTTTTGGGGAATTTTGGGAATGAATTCTGAACCAGGCCTCAAAGCAAAACATACAGATGTAGCCAAGCAAAACTTCATGGTTAACACATTAAGTAAACAATGCAAGAAAATGTTAATTGACTTTTTCAAGGGATTTCAATGGCTTTTGTCACAAGCTAACATTGTGACACATGTTATCAGAGTTAATTTCAGCTTGGCTACATCTGTATAAACGAGTCTCCTTATTACCACATGCCTTTTTAAAACACTGGTATCTCTTAGGCTCTCGTGCTCAGGTGTGACAGCTATCTTCTGTACCCCTTATAGCTTCACCTCTGTTGTGTATAAAGTGCAACAGCATGTATGTACATGTACTATTAAATATATCAGCAAGTAACAAAAATTATTAGACAAATTTTATATTACTAGCTCCTAACAGAGTTAATATTTTATGGTCATGCTTTCTAATTGTAATGTATTTATGTGCAATTTATATGGCCCAAATAGACAATGTTCTGATTTTCCCAATGATCTCTGGCAGTGTGAAAATCCATTTTTTTCTAATGCTGTCTAATGCTTTGCTAATTAAAGTGTGCATGTTAATTAAAGCAGAGGCTAATGTTAATTAACTATATTAATGGGATCCTGCATTGCACCTGCCTAAAACACTGCCTTCATTTTTCAAAATATCTCAATTAAAACATAATTTCTTTTCTTTGCTTATAATTTTTCTTTTCATTTAAATAGCAAATAAAAAAAATGTTAACTTCTAAAACCCATTGCCATGACAGAATCACTTAAGTCAGTTGCAGCCAATTTCATGTAAGGCTAGGTTCATAGTTCTGTTCGGCATTTCGGTAGTTGCAAGGGAGCAGATTACCGGAATTACTGCATGATTTTTTTGCCCACCAGATCATATTACAGTGAATAGAGATCTGGCGGTGCCTGTCAGTGTCCCGCTATGCTGGAGTGGTAATTCCGGTTGTTGGCTCCTCTGCCGGAACAGACTACTGTGATGCTGAACAGAGATGTAATCGTAGCCTAAAACAGAAAGATTTAAGCAATCAGTCATTTCAGGACATACTAGTACATTTTTAGGAAAGGTGATATGCTTGTAGTAATATATATATATATATATATATATATATATATATATATATAGATAGATAGATATAAAAAATAGAAATCAGTCTAAAAAGTTAGGAATCCGCAATAATTTTAATCTGATAATATACCTAAATTGCATTTCTGCAAAACGACCAATTTGCTTGATGTTATGCTCAGTTATGAACATTCTGCATCCGTTTTAGCCATTTCTGCCTGAAATCAGTTATTTTAGACGGGAAAAAAATAATTAGTGTAGGACTTTTTTCCATCTAAAATAATGAATCTCAGATGAAAATGGCTAAAATGGATGCAAAAAGTGCATAACCAAGCATAACCAATGCTTAAAATACCAGATAGTTTTTTTTGTTTATTTTTCTGTTCTTCTGATGGATCAGAAGAATGGAATAAAATGGTGATGTGAACCCAGCCTTAGACAATCTGTTCACCAAATTGGGCTGACCACTTATCTCAAGCCATTCCCAGCAGCAAGGCATAAGAATTTGGAAAAGTATTTAATTGTACTTACAAAAATACAACATTTTGCAAAAGTAGCAGAGAGAGACTGATTATCTGTCTTATATAATTTTAATGTTAATTGTAATTACAAAAAGACAACATTTTTCACATGTAGCAGAGAGAGTTTATTAATGATCAGCACCCCTATCTTTATTTTCATAGTTTCAATAATCCATTTACCTCTAGTAGCCATGCAGTCATATTCATTGCCCCAGTCAGACTGCTTATCTCTGCTTTCCTCAGGGAAGCAAAGGATGAGGTATGTTGAAATATAACATACAGTACCTGATCCTTGTTTTCATCAAAACAAGTTATTTTAGGTTGCCCTATACATATTAAGTTATCAGTTGATCCTGCCATCATCTGAAAGATCTGTCATAGGGTCTCAATAGCGGGGGGAAATACTTCCGTTTTGTCCCCATTCATTTTCAATGGGGACAAAACTAAACAGAACGAAACAGAATGCTCTGTTCCGTTTGGTTGTGTCTCCATGGCGGACAGAATAACGCCGCAAGCAGTATTTTTCTGTCCCCAATGTGGTGCGCACATAGAAAACGGATCCGTCCCCCTTGACTTTCAATGGTGTTCCTGACGGATCTGTCATGGCTATTTAAAAGATAATACAACCGGATCCGTTCAAAAATCGTGACAGAAGCGTGTTTGCTGATCTATGACGGATCCAGCAAAAATGTAGGTTAGATTAAACATTTGATGCAAAAAGTCAATTATCCAAGCATGGCATCAAGGGAAACTTCACACTTTTTTAAATCTAGACCTAGCTTGGCTAGAGAAAGCTACAATTGAATCCAGATAAAGACACATAATGTTTTAGTTATCTGATTTTATTTTTTAAAGTATCTATTCTTTACATGGCTTTGCGGCAGCCATCTTGCTTGAGCTGCTGATTACAGCATTTAGAGATACGGTGTGCGGTGAGATGTGCTATAAAGTGTTTTTGCCATGTTCTGTGACCTGTGCAGAGGTCATTGTGCAGGCAGGGGGAGTAGTTGAGCTGTGATCATCACGTATTGTCAGTGGTGGATCCTTTCAGGATTTTTGAATCCCTTCTCTCCCTGCCTTGCTTTAAATTTGTAGCACTCCTGTGGTCCAGGAGGTCCAATTTATTTATTTTTTTGACATATAAAGCTTACTGGCCAGCAATATTCTAGCAGTTTAAATTGTTTCATCCACACTCATTTGAATTCTTTATAGGCAGCTGTGTCATGTGATCCCCAGTCTGACCAGAGCTTGCACTCCGATGCAGACAGAAGATTAGTCTCTGTCTGACTGACATGTGCACTACAGGCTGGGATCATCATCTATCAAATCCCTCCTTGCATCTCTCTGATCTCTCCCTTTCCCAACCTGCCCAACCTTGAAACCAATCACAAGCAAGAGGCAGGGGAGACAGAATGAAAAGGCATCACACGGGATGCACTGGTATTCTTCAGTGTGCATTAGGGGACAGCAGTTCCGTGTCACTGATCTATCACTTGCTGCTTCTGTGTACATGTATGCTAATATTTCTATTGCTCTGCTCCTTTATAAATGGATGATGAAGATTGTAGCACAGACAGGGCAGGCATACTAAGAGAACTTAAACATGGACTTCAACTGAAAGCTAAACTGTGAGGTCAGGAGTATATAGGCAGAATTTATACACAGCATGAACACAGATGGGAACACAGACTGGATGATACAAGAGAATCACTGTCTTCCAAACACCTTTGCTGGTCACAGGAAACCTTAAAGCTTAGCCACAGTCTGCCTGACGAGAGTACCTTAGTTTCTAGTACAACCAACAAGCTTAATGTCCCAATTAAAGGGGTGGTCCACTTTTTTATATTGATCAATATTAGATCAGCCATTTGAAGAGACTGCAGTACTCATACAAGCACTGCCTTCTCTTCACTGTTTACCTGCTTGCCATTGCAACTGTAACTACAGCTTCTCAGTCCCATTCACTACAATGGGCCACATTGTCCTATTCACTTGAACAGGAAGGAGCCATGCCATTGAAGTAAATGGGGCAGCAACGTGTTAATTACACCTGCTTGCAGCTGCAGTTCCAATGGTAGGCAGGTAAACAGTGAAAAGAAGGCAGCACTTGTATGAGTGCAGTCTCTTCAACTGATCGGCAACTTGAATAAATTGAGAAGTAGTTTCTAAAATGAGGTTATTTATGGGTGGTTTCTATTAAGTAAGCCCTTTAAAGTGACTTCAAATCTGAACTGGTCCTTAAAAAATTTGAATTTGGAATTTGAAGTTGCTTCTAAAATTCATAGCCTTCTAGCGTCCTAAAAAAATAAAAATGAACATTTACAAAATGATGCCAACATAAACATATGTGAATGTTAATAACTATTTTATGAGGTATCACTATCTGTCTTAGGCTACATGCACATGAATTTTTTATTGGCCATTACACGTCTGTTTTAAGACCAATGTAGTGTATGGGGTTATTCACACGGCGAAAAACACACACAGTGTTTCTTTACAGTGAAAAACAGATGTCAAAAAATAGAACATGTTCTATCTTGTCCGTTTTTCACTGACAGACTGACCCCATACAATTGAATGGGGCCATTTTTAACGTCCGTTTCTCAAAAAGGTTGCAGTGAAATAAACGTCCATTAAAAATTTCCATTGTGTGCATGTGTGCAGGTTCAAATTTAAAATAAATAGTGAATTTTTCCAAATTTTCTATACATTTTGGATTTTTTTTAATAAATAAAAATAAAACATATCGATGCAAATTTCCCACTAACATGAAGTACAATGTGTAATGAGAAAATAGTCTCGAAATGGCTTGGATAAGTAAAATTTTTCAAACGTTATTAGCACATTCACAGAATTAGATTCACAGAATTAGGCTTGCTCAGGAAGGGGATAAATGGCCTGGTCTAGACGTGGTTAAACACTGTATACATTGCCATTCACTTGGACAACTGAGAATATATTTTTAAAAAGATGTTTGCTGTCTTAAAATAGAAATGTTCCAATAACTAGGGCACAAGAAGCTTAGCATAAACACATTTTGGAAACAAATCCCATTAACCTTCATACTTTGCCTTTCACATCTCTCAATAATATACTTTTTACTGTAGTGCAATGGCTAAAAAGTGACACAGACCAAACTCATTTGCTTCATGCAGTATTGCCTAGAGACAAAGGGGGACATTTATTAAGATGGACATTTTACACGCTCGTCTTAACCTCTGGCCCACTGGCTTCAGATCCTTCATAGTTATTAAGAGGCGCGCACCCCTTAATAAATATGGTGTATCCTGGCAGGTCTGTGAGCCAGAACTGAAATCTATGCCAACTGAATTTAAATAAAATTTTCTCTCATTAAAGTTTTCTCTCATTAATTATAGTAAATGTGCCAAGTCTCCTAGGCCTGGCTCGGACCAAACACTCTCCACCCGCATTGCTGACTTTTTTGAAAAATGGTGTGTGGCACAAGCCCCCAAAAAAGTGGAGGCCTGGCCAAAAATGTGCACTATTTTGATGCTGAAAAACTGGTGTAGGGGATTGATAAATGGGCACCAAAAAAGACACTAGTTTATTAAGTTCAACATGTCTCACATCTAGTTAATTGATCTAGAGACAAATAAAACAAGGAAATTATGACCAATTTCTCAATTTTGGGTGGATTGGCCAACTATCTAATGTGTATTAGAAATTAGAAGTTTGTTTGGCACATGTTGGGAAAAACAAGGACCGCTTATGTTGAATTACAATAAGCATTAGGCCGAAATCGTCTTATGACCACCTTAAAGTGTGAAGTGCGGCATAAAGCCAGAGGCGTACGTTCCAATAAGGAAGACATTACAACTGTTTTGGGGCCCAAAGGAAGGGATGGGCGTGTGGTGCTGAACTTCTTCTTCTCTTCCCAACATGAAAATACGGTATTTTCATGCAGCCATCACTAGCGGGAGCTCAATGCAAATAGACTTTTGCAGCCTCCATTACGGTCAACGGTTATTATATAACTTCCTGTGCACTAAAGCTCCACCTAGTGGTAGTTTCAGGCAGACAGTTTTATAACACACTCACAGACGGAGCTGTATGGGAGAGATGTATTTATGTCTCTCATGTTATGTAAATGCATTCAGAAATATAAAGCTAAATTTATGAAACTGTCTAAAAGAAAAACTGTCTTTGCTACTCACAACAACCAATCACATCAAAACTTTCATTTTGTATATAAGCTGTACTGTACTTGGTTGGTATGGGCAACAAAGAACGTTTTTATTTAACTTAATAAAACAAAAGTCAATTTATAAAATAAATTTGTAAAAAAAGATCTGGGGAGTAACACTTTGCTTTCCACATTTTATAGGAGTGTTTGACACACATACTGGGACACTTGGTGGTCCCAACCCACACTAAGTTTCATTATGGAGCCCCGCAAGATCTATGTACAATCCTATGTACAATGTAGTGATGAAACTCCTGAAATTTAGAATTACATTATAGTATAGCAGGCATGGAAAAACTGCTGCAAAGTAAGAATGCTTTCAAAAACAGAGGTATTAATAGTTTACTTTTATCAATTAACAAAATACAAAGTGAATGAACAAAAAAAATCTAAATCAAATTAATATGGACCACCCTTTACCTTCAAAACCGCATTAATTATTCTCAGAAGGTTTTTGCATATATCTTTGAGAAATAAACAAAGATCTTCTGTGGATGTAGGCATGCTCAAAACCTTCTGTCTCTCCATGTAAACCCAGACAGACATGTTGAAATCATGGCTCGCTGTGAGCCATATCATCACTTTTAGGATTCCTTGTTCTTTACGCTGAAATAGTTCTTAATGACATTGACTGTATGTGTGGAGTCATTTTGGAGTCATTTTCCTGCTGCAGAAAAAAACTTGATGACTCTGTGATGGTGTTGCTTGATTGGTAAGTATCAGCATGTATTTCTCAGCATTGTGGACACCATTAATCCCGACCAGATTCCCAACTCCATTTGTTGAAGTGCAGCCCCAAACTTCCAAGGAACCTCCACCAGCTTTCCCGTTGCCTGCAGGAACTCATTATTATACTGCTCCCTCTCCATTCGGCAAACTACCTTTTGTTGTAGCCAAATATTTAAAATTTTAAATTATCAGTCCAAAGACACCTTCTGACATTTTTCAGATTTGACTTTGGCTGCAATTGTTCCATGAAGACCACTTATGGCCATATGTCTACAAACTGTAGATGGGTGTTCCTGGGTTGATGGTACTGCTGTACATCTTCTGATTGTGAAGGGAAGTATACAAGATGTGTCTTTAATCTTCTGCACTGTTTCTTTGGCCAACCACTGAGTCTATGGTCCTCAACATTGCCCATTTCTTTGTGCTTCTTTAAAAGAGCTTAAGAGGCACGTTGTGAAACCCCAGCCTGCTTTGAAATCTTTGCGTGGGAGAGACCCGGTGGGTGCAGTATAGCTACCTTATGTCTTGTTACTCTGCTCAGTCTTGCCATTGTGAATGACCTGTGACATGAAAATGTTTTTCCCAACCTCACCTTTGTAACAGAGTTTGGCTGTTCGTCACCCATTTTTAAACCTCCTAGACCACTGTTTCTAGTAACATAGTAACATAGTTTATAAGGCTGAAAAAAGACATCTGTCCATCCAGTTCGGCCTGTTTTCCTACAAGTTTCAGTTAATGACTGTGTTTCAACCCAAGTATGAAAATGAAGATCATTGTTACCTGTTCGGCATAATTGGTTAATCATACACCCGACTGTAATCCTACAAAATTGCTTACTTTGTGCAAGTGTACCTAGAGGAACTGGTGCTATTTTGCAAAGAGTGATCATACCACATATTGATTTAAACGAAAAAGAAGACTCCACCAGGCCTCCATCTAGATAGGATAGTCAGGGGGAGTTACGATACATTACTTGGATTATCCTTGATCTACTTGAAAGCCAGCAGTGCCGAGGATTGGTTCCACAATCTTTCCTTCTTTTACTGCAAATATTAACATATTGATTTCATTTAGATTTGTGTTTTATTCATTCATAATGTATTTTGTTAATTGATAAAAATAAACTATTAACACTTCTATTTTTGAAACCATTTTTACTTTGCAGCATTTTTTCCACACAAACTTTTGCACAGCACTGTACATTTGAGGAAATCATTCCTATTCAAAAAATATATATAATTCAGTTTAAGACAATGTATTTCAGCACCATATAGGAAGACAATCGATGTAGCCCAGTTTTATTCAGTGTACCTGAAAACATACAGTAAATGTTATTCATAGTATGATTATAGACTCTCAGTTGGACAGATAAAAGAGATATTATAAGTAGATTGTGGGAATATGTAGGGTTCAGCACCCACAAGGTGTATATCGTGATAATTTTCTCTACCAGGTAGGTGCTAAAATGTTTGAATGTGGATCAGAATCACCCTTATGTTGGACCTCACATGCAATAGACACTTAAGATTAAACATAACAGGTGTGTTGACTTGATGATGGATTAAATAAAAAAGCAGATTGGATGTGGACCAAAACTATGGCCGTGTGCATGAGTCTTTAACAGCAGATATTAATCAATCATTTTAAAAAAAGGAGCAGATTTAAAGGGGTTCTCCAGGTTTTTAATATTGATGACCTATCCTCCCTTCTCTCTTTCTGCTCACTGCTGCTATGTCTATGGCAAGCAGATAGAGAGACACGAGATGGCACTTGTGCACTGTGCGCGCCTTTCCTTAATAAAGCTGACCGGCGGGGGTCCCAGGTGTTGTAGCCCCACCGATCTGATATTGATGACCTATCCTGAGGATAGGTCATCAATATTAAAAGCCCAGACAAGCTATTTAACTATAGAACAGCTTGAGTTGCAATTTAACAGATTTAAAAAAGTTTTTAAGTCTATTGAAGTGATCATATATACAGATAGTTTTAAATTCCGGGGTCTTGACTCCTGATGATCTTGTGTTATTTGAATATGAAAACTATTCTGCAAGTATTTGTGTATTAATTATAACAAAATTGATAAATAATTGAAAATACTGCACTTCTTTATTGACCCCCATAATTAAATCTCTTCTGTCTTGCCCCAGCTGTTCAATGTGCAGAAATAAGAAATATTTCTTCTCTTGATCTACCACAAATCTTATACTTCCCTTCTCCAGGAGGATGAGAAATTTAATATAACAAAAGGCATGTTCCAAGCCGGTTGTATTATGCACTGGGTCTCAGTATCTGAGCAAATGTAAATAGCATTTTATTTAAAACATCTGTCCGCAGTGGGATAGATGAATGCACGTGTCTGCCATCCAGCTGTTGACTTTTAATGCTGTGAATAATAATAAAATAAAAAGCCCACTGAAATCCTCAAATCCCCAGGACAAGAATGCAGTATTCAGGATCTGACCAGCGGGTGTCCAAGACAAAACCGCCTAGGATTTTATCTTCCCAGTGCTGCCACTCTACTTTTCTTAGTCAGAATCAGCAATACTCTCTATGAAGGTTCAGATAAGGCAGATAGACAGATGTAAGATCATATTCCAGGTAGAGATGAGTAATCAAAGCTGTTCAGACTATTGTAATGCCAGACAGTAAGTTATCAGCAGCATGTTTATTCAAAGGGGATGTCACTGAGTTACACATACTACATATACACATCACACATCCAATTCTTCTTATGATCCATCCTGACTATTTGGTATAGAAATGCAGACACCAATAAAACGTATGAATTATTATACGGAGTGCAAATCTTAGCTCTTTACTTAAAACCACTTCATCCCCCCACACATGACACGGTGACATTGGTGACATAAATCCTAATCCTAAAACTTTACACCAGTTTTGATAAATCTCCACCCTTGGATCACCTGCATTTAAACATTTAATCTAAATGATGTCCATACACAGATTTACAGATATCACTCTTTTATAAAGGTTTGCTCACCAGGCCGACAATGTCCACCACATTACTGTCCTCTATGCCCGATGTCCTCTCCACTTCCGCCTCCTCTACTTGCATGTTCGCTGCCTCCAAACTTCACTGTAATGCATCCTCATTGCCTCCAGGTCCACACTGCATAGTATGGGAAATGATGGACAAACAAAAGAAGGGGGTGGTTTTGTGCAGCTATTTTATTTAAAATTACAGACTGAGCATCTTGTATATAGGCAGGTAGAATAAAATCTGCCACTCTGGCCTTGTCAGAGGTATACTAACCAAAACATCCAAATTCCAAAACCTTAAAAATGATGAACTACAAAAAAAATTTGGGTTGATCGTGCTCTGTCGTCTTTTATGTGTTTTTATTCTTTTGGTACGGTTTAGATGATTTAATTTTTTTTTACTTTTTATTTGTTTGGCCCTGTTCAGATGGTTGCATTTTTTATGCGCTTTTGCTGTTTTTTTTCCTTTAGGGGGCTTATTTTCCACCGCAAATTAGTAGGGTGGTCCATCAGTTTGGAAGTTAGTAGGTTAAAAAGATAGGAAATGTGATTGCGGTCCTGTTCACATTGGTGTCTTAATTTGCTTAAATAATGCTCTGTTACAGTTGCTGACTATCTATGGAGCTGTGAGGGTACTTATTTTTTCCAGGGGGATATGTAGGCCGCTGAATCAGTCATTTTGTTGTTTTCCGTTAAGCGGTTCACCATACAGGATAAATATTTTTATATTTTAATAGTATGAGAATTTTGGGATGCGGCAATGCTAATGATAATGTTTATTGTTTATTTAGTTTTATTTTTTATGGGGAAAGGGGGATAATTTGAATATTTATATTTTTTTTTTATTCCCCCCCCCCCCTTTCTCTATTTATTTTAATCTCATCTAAGGGACTTTAAAATGTGAATCAATTCTGCCATAAACTTTAATGATTTTACATTGCAGCCTATAAGAGATTCAATATGTTTCTATGGAGTCCTGCAACTTCAAACGTCCAAAGCTGCTATATCACCAAACAGCTCCCTTGATCTTGGCTTGGAGGAGCTGTTCGGTCCCCAAGAGAGCAGCACTCCTGGGAAAAGACCACTCAGATACTGTGATTTCAATTGACCTAAGTATCTGAGAAGGTAAAAGTCCATGATTGGCATTATCACCGATCACAAACAATGCCCCTGGGTGTCTGAGTGAGCGCTATCTTTAAAGATGAGACATCCACCATACACGGTGAATGTCAAGAAAAGGTTAATTTGATGAACATTATGGGTCTGGTGAGCAAACCTCCATAAGAAAAAACTGAGAGATAAGTCTGTGTATGGACATTGCTTAGAGTTCTAAATGTAACTGACACAATGTTTTCCTATTTGAGCTCTGAAGCAATTAATATTCTATATAGCTGTGTGGCTGACTAGGCTAACTACAGACATTGCAGCTATGTTACGTGTGTGCACCCGGTTTCATTTTTTTTTTATGTGCATCACAACTACTGGCCACCAAGTGGCACTGTTGGGACCACTGTGTTTGAAAGTTACTTGCAGCGTCTATGTGATTCAATATATTTTTCATTTTTTCAAGGACAGGTTGCATACTGTTTGTTGGCAACCTATGACCTATCTGTTTACGCCACAGGTAAATGAACCTCTCAGTCCCTTACAAGTTCAGAGAGATGCAGTAACCAAGATGTCACTACAGTTGAACAGCACAGAGTATACTGAGACCAGCCATTATTCTGATCCACCTCCATCGAAAAGCAGCATGAGATGTGACAGGTGAGGACATCTCTTTCACTGCAGAATAATCAAATAACCACATAACTTATGAAACGTTTTATATTTGATGAATTAAAGGGGTTCTCTGGGATGTTTATATTGATCACCTATTGGCAGGGGCCCAACTTCTAGCATCCCAGTAATCAGCTGTTCTGCAGTAGATATTAGGAATAGAAGTAGAAGTAGGAGTAGAGTAGAAGTAGGAATTACACAACTCCCATTGCAGGACTTGATCCCTTTGCCATACAGAGACATATATAGTAGTAGTCTGACGTCCTTAGTTACAGTTCTATACTGGTTATTAAACCGACCCTCCAGTCAGGAGCTCAAAAATGATATGTATAGTACCAAGTCAAAAGTTTTGGACACACCTTTTCATTCTATTTTTGTTTTTTTTTTTACTTTTTATTTTCTAGATTGTAGATTCATATTGAAGACATGAAAACAATGAGGGAACACATAAAGAATTGAGTAGTAAACAAAAAAAATTGTTAAACAAACCAGAATGTTTTATATTTCAGGTTCTTCAAAGAAGCCCCCTTTTGTTTTGATGTGATAATCCCTTGAAATGGTTTTCAATTATCATGTGTACCTTATCAAGAGTTAATTTGTTGAATTTCCTGCCTTGATGGTGTGTGGGACCAACACTTGTGTTTCGGGGAGGTGGGATTGGTACATAATTCCATACAGTGTTTAGCACTATTCTACAACTGTTCTAATCCATATTATGGCAAGAACCATTACTTCAAGACATTATGATCAGTTAATACAGAATTTTCCTAGAACTTTGACGGTCTCCTAGAGTGCAGTCATAAAAACTATTAAACATTATTATAAAATTGGCTCTCATGAGTACCGCCCCAGGAAAGGAAGACAAAGAGTTACCTCTGCTGCAGAGGATAAGATCATTACAGTTACCAGCCTTAAAAAAACACAAATTAACAGAGTTTACATACAGTAAATGCTTTACAGAGATCAAGTAGCAGACACATCTTATCTTCAACTGTTCAGACGCAACTGCAAGAATCAGGTCTCTATCGTCAAATTGCTCCTAAGCTCCTAATGAGAAACAACAAGAAGAAGAAAATTATTTGCCAAAAACACAAGAACTATGCATTAGAACATTAGAAATCTGTACTTTGGTCTAATGAGTCAAAATTTAAACTTTTTGTTTCCAACCACCAAGTCTTTGTGAGATGCAGAAAAGATGAGCAGATGGGTGGTTCCCACTGAGAATGTGAAGGTGCTTTGCAGGTGACACTGTTTGTTCAATTTGTTCAATATTCAAGGCACACCTAACCAGCATTGCTAACCACTGCATTCTACAACAACATGCCATCCCATCTGGATTGCAATTAGTGGGACCATCCTTTGTTTTTCTACTGGACAATGACCTGAAAAACACCTCCAGGCTATATACGTGCCATTTAACCAAGAAGGAGAGTGATGGCGTGCTATATACGTGCCATTTGACCAAGAAGGAGAGTGATGGAGTGCTTCAGCAGATGACATTGTCTTCAATTGATTGAGAGAATACCAAGAGTGTGCAAACCTATCATCACCGCAAAAAGGGGCTACTAGGTGGAATCTAAAATCTAAAATATATTCTGGTTTGTTTACCACTTTTATATCTACTACTTAATTCAAACATATGTGTTTCCTCATTGTTTTCAAGTCTTCAAAATGAATCTACAATGTAGAAAAAAATGGAATTAAAGGGTGTGGTGTGTCCATCATTTGATGGATACTGTAAGTCAGTACCTTTAGGGAATGATTACTTACTACTTCTTTGTTTTTCTCAGATCCTGCTCCTTGATTATTTTTTAGCTGCACTATGTTAGGGCAGAGCTGAGATCCCTGCTACAGTTTAGCTACGCTCTCTAATCTGTGGTAGTCTGAGACACATGCACTGTCTCATCATTGGTTCAAGCTGCAGCAGCCATGAGACCTTAAACCTAATTGACTACTATGGGCATCTGTCAAAAAGTCATTACAATAAGTAGGACATAGAGTGTGACTCTCTAGTTCAAGCATCTACAATCCAGTATATATCTGTCCCCTATAACATTAACAGTAATTCTCTAATTACATTGGTTACTCACAGAAGATTGTTATGTTCTTCTCTGCAGTGTCCATGACTTGGAGGGAGACTGCCAGGAATTTTGGGACTGGTTGCTTGACATGGAGGCTACTGTACAGAACAGTTTTGGATTATTGGTGTCTGAAGAGCAACATCTACAGATGTGCAAGGTTGGTAATTAATAGCCTAGCAATGTAGCGTGCATACCTCCCAACTTTTGAAAATCACCAAAGGGGACAATACTAGCAGTTCAAAGAGCGCTGGCAGTTGAGTTAGGCCTCTTTCACATGGTCAGTATTTTTGCATTAGTATTTGTGAGCCAAAACCAGGAGTGGGTCCAAAACACCAAAGAGGCACAAATATTTCTATTATATCTTTTCCTTGTAGATTCCACTACTGGTTTTGGCTTACAAATACTGATATAATACTGATGCAAAATACTGATCACATATTGACAGTGTGAAAGAGGCCTTAAATGGTAAAGCAGGGAGCGGACAGCGCAATCAACTGTCTCTGCGCCCTAATACAGCTGACAGGTAACCCTGTTGCCCTGCTTGACATTATTCAGTTGAATTACCAACAATTCATTTATACTGTATATTGTCACAATTGTACGGTATACTGCTTTTGGGACAGGTGCCTAATTAAGGGCTCACTAGTGCAAAAGCTCAGCTTGCCCCTCAGCGAAACTTCTCCTAACAGTTGCCAGCTGCAGCACATCTGTATCTTTTAGCAGTGTTTTGGGGTCTTTTAAGTGACCCATCATTGCAGCACTAGCAGCCAGTGATTACATCTTCTCTGATTGGAGTTGTCCACTTCACATTAATGAGCATCTAAGATGTTTGTTGGAGGAATAGGACTTTCACATCACATTGTGTTTTTTGTGCTATTCTCTGCATACACTTGCTCTCTAGTGCATGAACATCTAACTTTAATCTACTTAGGTTGTAGGTCCTGATATGGGCCTTATATTAGTTACTGACTACCCCTACATCACCACCTCCGCTCTAATTACTGGTAGTGGTGACGTATAGTTTCTTGTACATCTCAGCAGTCTCTTCCATACAGACATGTGCTATGATACCACTGTAAGCCTTGCAGTGGCAACTTTTCTTTTTTCTGACTCTGTGCTCACCTACTGGTACTTTTGTCATTAAGTTAGTGATCTTTCTGTGGGGGGTGTTCAGCACAGTAAATTTCCTTCCCCTGTCTAAAACACTCCATTGTCTCAAATTTATGAAACTTTGGATACCAGATAGAAAAGGAATTCATAAAAGAGATGAAACAAATACTCAGTGTGGTGAGGGGACCTGTGAGCACTGTCACAACTATGATTGCTGCAACCTCTAGTCTATAGTTACACCACTGATTTGGGTTCATCATGTAAGTAATTTTAAGATGCTAAACATACCCAGCATAATGATCAGTATGTTATATGCATAGTTTGTCCTGGAAGCGTCCATGCTGATTGTTTACTCCAAGTTTACGGTTAAAGTGGTTCCAGAAATCTAAAACTAAAAGTAGTCACATGCTGTAGGCAAGTCAAAATTGACAGAAAGTGGTGCAACATAAGTAAGCAGGGACAACCCAAGTAGGCATAGCCAGCAATATTCCACAAAATTCAGCTCCTGCAGAACCAAGTACCACAGTACAGCACAAAGTACCACCACCCTTACTGCACTATTTGTTTCAATGTTCTGAGGACAGTGATGCAGTTAAATTCAGGAAGCACCTGCGGCTGCCGACCAGGTGCATAAGAATCTGATGCGCCTACATTAATAAATGTTGAGAGGATCAGATCAATATGGACCTGTCCAGGCAGCAGCCGTGAGAAGGACTCAGGCATTGGCCCAGGGGGCAGCCTCTGGGGTCTCAGAAGTCATATCACAAGTAGTTATATTTCAGTAAGGATGCCTCAGACTGCATAAAACATAGAGCAGTTCACTGTAATATGCAAGAAACATTATTGCTGTGCCACACTGCTGGCACACAAATGTAGGCATATTTTAGAAGCAGTTATAGCTCAGAAACAGTAACAGCTGTGTAGGGAAATCTCAGAACTAGCAATATCTCAGTGGTGCTCCTGTAATACCTGTTCAGTAATATCTTAGCAGGGATACCTAACAAGCAGTTGCATTTGAGACTTTCTGACAGGCTATGAAGCAGGTAAGTATGTGACAACCTTGCAGGATACCTTTGGAGAACAAGAATAACATTGCATTGAGTTGTCACTAAGGTATAAATAGTGGCAAGCTCACTACAACCACACTAATAAGTTTTAGCAATAAATATTGTTTTTCCAGATTCAGGCCTATTTATTCTGTGCTGTACCCACCCTATGTATCCATGAAAAGGAAATGGAACGTCTCCAGATAATGCTATTCTATCTCATATGCACACTTGTCTTTGTGTAGAGATGTCATATGTAGTAACATACTGTTCAGACTAATGCCAAATATTTTAAGACCTCTTGCCTCTTATAATCATGATCCTTTTCATATCAAGAAGATAATTATTAACAGCATGGAGATGAAGACTTCTCTATGGAGGAAATTTATTAACCTTTAAAGGACCTTTAAAGGAGATTTTCATTATTCCGTTTTTGTTTTTCACTTCACTCCTTCCCAGAGTCATAATTTTTTTATAAGCCTTTTGAGGGCTTATTTTTTGCGGGACAAGTTGTACTTTCTAATGGCACTATTTACGGTTGTATACAATGTAGTGAGAAGAGGGAAAAAAATGGGTGGAATTGGGAAAAAAACGCAATTCTACACAGTTTTTTGTTCACTATGTGGCAAAATTGAACTGTTACCTTCATTTTCCAGGTCTGTACGATTACAATACCACACTTGTATAGTTTTTCTTGCCATTTAATACGGAAAAAAAGGAAAAACCTTGAAAAAAATTGTTTTTCATCACCCTATCTTGACTTTTTTGTAGTTATGCATATGGAGCTGTATGAGGGCTCATTTTTGTAGGGAGATCTGTACTTTTCATAGATACTATTTTGAAGTGTGTTTGATTTTTTATATAACTTTTTATACATTTTTTTCAGGTGGCAAAAAATGGTGAATTGGTTGTTTTTATTATTTTTTTGACATTATGCCATTCGCCGTATGGGATAAATATTATTTTTAATACATAGTAACATAGTTTATAAGGCCAAAAAAAGACATCTGTCCATCCAGTTCAGCCTGTTATCCTGCAAGTTGATCCAGAGGAAGGCAAAAAACCCCTGTGAGGTAGAAGCCAATTTTCCCCACTTTAGGGGAAAAAATTCCTTCCCAACCCCAATCAGGCAATCAGAATTACTCCCTGGATCAACGACCCCTCTCTAGTAACTATAACCTGTAATATTATTACACTCCAGAAATACATCCAGGCCCCTCTTGAACTCTTTTAGTGAACTTACCATCACCACCTCCTCAGGCAGAGAGTTGCATAGTCTTACTGCTCTTAGTACTGGCATTTTTGCATGCGGCAATAATACCCACAATGTGTGTTTTTTTTATTGGTTAATTATTTTGATTTTGAGGAAAGGGGGGTGATTTGAATATATATATATATATATATATATATATATATATATATATATATATATATGTTATAAATATTAATTTATTTTTTAACCTGGATGACTATAACTGTGTTCTTTGATGGCTCTATAGCTATCAGTGAACACTGTCACCTGGTGGCCTGTATTGGTAGATTTTCCTAATAGCTACCGAAGCCTTCTTGAGGTTTCGGTGTATTAGTATAGCGCAACAGGTTCCCAAATCTCCGCTGGAAAACTTACAGGAGAATGCAGCTCCCACTTCTAGACCACTCAGATGCCGTGGTCACATTTGACCTGTGGGGTTAAATGTATGTGATCAGCCTTATGGCTGATCACATACATGTGCACCGGGTCATTGCTGTTTGATACAACAGAAACCCGGCGGTTACAGAAGGGTTAAGAAAACTGCCATAGAAAATTGCAAATTTTGGCTGAAGTCCAGATTTGCTCCAAAATTCGCGATATTTTTCCCCACTCTCACACCAATTTTATAAAAATTGGGTGTGGAATGAGTGGCAGGCCACAGGCAGGAGGTCCGCAGCCTAACATATTTAACAGCATGGGCACTGGAAAACTGGCGCACATTACACTGCAATCTACTTCAGCTCCCATTCATTTGCCATCCAGTGCCATCCACAGTGCCCCCTTTGCCATCCACAGTGCCCCAGGGACATGCACAGCATGCACAGCCTCTGTGGATGATCGCCATGCTGAGACTCATACTGCACAGTAGTGTGCAGGTGTCAGGACCTGGGAAGGCAGACACACTGTCTTCTGCCTTCAGAGAGGAAGAGGAAGCCTTCAGAGATGGCAACAAGAAGGTGGAGAGGTACTGGAAGTACTTTGGTCTCTGACCTTAAGATAACACAAAACACCTGCCCACAAAAATTTAAAAAAAATATAAATTCTTCCATTCATATGCTGTTCTTCTTTATTCACAGTGTGTCTCATATTACAGTTAAAAAAACTGAGACATGTATAAAGGAATGTTAGGCTACTTTCACACTAGTGCTTTCCCTTTTTCTGCTGTAAAGATCCGTCATAGGCTCTCAATAGGGGATGAAAACGCTTCCGTTTTGTCCCCATTCATTGTCAATTGGGAATGGAGTGCACCAGAATGCAGTTCTGTTCGGCTGCTTCCCCATTGCTGCAAGCAGCATTTTTCTGTCCACAATGTGCTGTGGAGCAAGACGGAGCGTTTTCTCTGACACAATAGAAAACGTATCCGTCCCCCATTGACTTTTAATGGAGTTCATGACAGATCTGTCATGGCTATATAGGACATAATACAACGGATCCATTCATGATGGATGCATGCGGATGTATTATTGTAACTGAAGCATTTTTGCAGTGTCCTGTGTGGAGTAGGACAAAAAGGTTGTTAACCCCTGTTCCCTTGGCTAAACCTGCCCCTTCAGATGGAGCTAGTCAGCAAGACATTAACCCAGTGCCGATTCTAGCTTTTCTGCTGCCTGAGGTGAAAAATGAAATGGCACCCCTTTCCCATTAAATATCAAACATAGGAAAGCGAAATAGCCAACTGTTTCTAGATCACAATACTAGTAACCCACTGAGGCGAGATTTTCATCTTGCCTCATGGCAAAAGCGGGCCTGCATTAACCCCTTATTCTCTTAAGGATTTCTACAAACATTTTTTTTTTAAAGGATCATGCAAAAAGTGCTGGGGACTAACAAACAGTGAGGACAACTATATTTCTTGTGTACTTTTAGCATTAATTTCTAGATTTAGTGCTCCTTTAAAGGTCAGCAGATTTGTACCTATGAAACTGTCTGATCTGTTGCGTGTGCAGTTGGCAGCTAAAGGCACTTGTGTTGGTCCCATGTTCGTATGTGCCCGCATTGCTGAGAAACATTATGTTTTAATGTATGAAAATGAGCCTCTAGGAGAAATGGGCGTTGCCATTACACATAGACTCTGTGCTTTCTCTGCAACTGCCACTCCCTCTCCACTTTGACTGACAGGGCCAGGCACTGAAAAGATCATCACACTTGGCCCTGTATAGGTATAATGACAACGCCCCCTTTGCGCCTAGAGGCTCATTTGCATAGATTAAAACATCATTTTGTCAGTAATGAGGACACATATGAACATGGGACCAACACAGATGCCTTCAGCTGCCAAGCACACATGTAAACAGGTCAGGTACTTTCATAGAGACACATTTGCTGATGTTTTAACATATACTACGCTTCTTGAAGGTTTTGCTGTTAAACTAATAAGCTCTTCTCTCTCTGCAACTGCTGCACCCCTTGCACCTTGATTGACGGCCAAGCTTGATGATGTTTTCAGTGCCTGGTCCTGTCAGTCAAAGTGGAAAGGGCAAGGTAGTTACAGAGAAAGCACAGAGTCTACAGTATCTGTCCTCAACTCATGCTGACACCACTGTAAATATCTAATTGAAAGGGACTGAGCTTGAAGTATGTTTCCCAGTGTCTGGAGCTGTGCTAGTTCCAGTGCACCATTGTTCCTTAAACTGATTAGTGGGGGAGCTTCCTTTAGCTGATTGGTAGTTGGACCAATCTGATATTGACCTATTCTAAGGATAGGTCATCAATATTTAAAGGCTATGTACATCTTTGGGGGGATTTTTTTTTATTATGGCATTGTACTAATTTTCAGGTAAATTAATTTTTTAATTGGTCTTTATTATAAATATGGAACCTTTTTTCTGTACAGGGCTGAGATCCTCTAATAGAGGGATCTGAATTTTCTCTCTTTTCCATCAGACAGCTCACCTGACAGGCTTCTGTTATAATAATACAACCAGCTGTATGCATTCAAAACAGATCCGATTGTATTATATCAAAAATGAAGTAACCGGATCCAGCAGTAAAACCATTGTAAGATAATGGATGCAGGATACATTTTTTTTACATGTCTGAAAAAACTGGATCTGGCACCATTGACTTACATGGTTTTTGGGGCCGGATCTGGCTTCTTCAGTCTCCCATGCCACACACAAAAATGCTTCTTGCAGCGATTTTGTGTCCGGCATGGGAATGCAACAAAATGGAATGGAATGCATTCAGGTGGGCACTCTGTCCCTATTGACAATGAATGGGGACAAAACTGAAGCGTTTTGTTGCGGTTTTGAGACTCTGTGCTGGATCTGAAAACCAGACAAAACAATGCAGATGTGAAAGTAGCCTTAAATAAGTGTTTATGACCTCTTAGTAAATTAGACATAAGGGTTATTGGATGACTAGCACAACATAAAAGTTTAAAGTACAGTTGACACAGCTAGACAGTTAAAGGGTTATTCCCATCTTGGACAATGGGGGCATATTGCTAGGATATGCCCCCATTGTCCTATAGGTGCGGGTCCCACCGCTGGGACCCTCACCTATATTGAGAATGGGGCCCCGAAAGGGAAGGAGGGTGCACCGCGCAAGCGCGGCCACCCTCCATTCATTTGTATGGGGCCGCCGAAAATAGCCGAGCACCGGCTCAGCTATTTCCATTGGTTCCATAGAAATGAATGGGAGCGCACCTAGCGATATGCCCCCATTGTCCAAGATGGGAATAACCCTTTAACCCTTTGTGACAGAACAGCTCAATATTTTTAATAAAGAATTAAAAAAAAAGAATAAAAAAATTATATTTAGTCAAAAATGAGTAATATGGCATCATAAAAAACCTCCAAAGGAGTAGATAACATTTTAGTCACAGAAAACCCGTTTGACAAATAAATATGTATGATTTACATAGGAATACAGATAACACAGTGTATTCATGTTAATGTACCCTTTAACAGATGTCCTTTCCCCAAAAATGTCTATAGGCACAGGCCTACTGTGCTTTGGGGTAACTCTGACCCTGCCTACTCAATGGAAATGCTATGTTAGTTTATTAAACTCATCCCCTTTATCCCCAAGCAATGTGATTCCATTTTTGTGGTTTACAAGGTTTCTTAGTAATAGTAATAGTAATTTTTTTAAAAAAGGAGAGTCAAGCGTGAGCTGAGAACCTAGTGTTTCAATCAATTAGTTATGCCTTAAGCAAGGTGTACCTCATTTGGTAAATAGATTTATGGTGGCATAACTAAATGTGCTCCAAGCATATTGTACATGGAAACCTATTTTTAATTAAATACTAAAAGCTATAACCCAAACCTTACTGGTGCTGAAAGGGTTTGAAAAGATTTTTGACCAAAGCAAGTAAGTAGAAAAAAATCTGCAATGACAGAGAATAAGGTGGAAACATAAGGAAGAGAGAGAGTGGGGGGGCATCTTCCATCCGAAATACCAACCTTCCATAAATCAAGCTCATTTAGGCAATTTTATGGATGTAAATCTATAAACTGTCATGTCAGAATCACTGAGAACATATGGTGTATTTCACCGACCAGATTGCTACTCATAAAACCTAAAATTGATAACCAGCAACAAAAATACAAGAAAAAAAGCCTAACTCTTTTAATTTCATCAAATCCCCAGGTTACTTTCTGATCCTTTGCTACTCATCTATTCTCTTGTTTATACTGATATTTAATCTGGTTATGTTTTGAATTCTTCACACCCAAGCACAGTTTTAAGCATATAATGTGATATTTTAGAATTTTAAATTCCATAAATCATCTGTGAACCGTGGCTTATCTATCATTATTAGTACAAGATTGTTCAAATTGCACAATCAAGTTTCAGACACAGAGATTATTCTGTTCATCCTGATCCATAATCTTAATATGTTTAAAATGGGCATAAAGGCAATACTAAATTGTAATCCAAGGAGCCTGTAGGCAAAAAACATCTTCTCCCTGAGTCTCAGCATATAATAACAATTATAATAATGATAATAATAATTAGAGATGAGCGAATCGATTCGTTGATTCGTATCGAATCTTGGGATTTTTTAGCTGCGAAGCGAATCCGAATATTAGGTGATTCGCTTTGGCTTTGTACGCATTCGCTACGTAGTTTGTCCTGTAAATTATACGCTATTGCTGCGTATAATTTACTGTATACGCTGTTGCGTACAAATTCAATTCCTTAGCGAACTTTTACTGTTAGTTCGTTTATCGTGCGCAAAAGCCCGGGAAGAAAGCGGTCACCTGACCTAGTGGGCAGGGCTTGCTCTGATTGGCTCAGGCTCGGTAAGCCAGTGACCCATCACCTCTGATGCGACTGCTGAGACGAGCAGAAGAACTGAGTGTGAAGTTCTGAGACCTGTTTTGTGAAAATTTGATAGCTCTGAATAGCTCTGGGAATCCATATTACACATATCAGGGATACTGCAGGGCAATTGCAGGGCCAGTTCAGGGCTAGTATTTAATCAAGCATGGAGAGAGAGACAGGGAGAGATAGGGAGATAAAGGGACAAAGACCAGCTGCAGGGCCACAGAGTGAATTGAAAAATGTCTGGAATGGATAAGCAAAAGGGCTCCAGTTCCAGCCAGACTTTGAGTTTTTAAAAAAAGAGAAGGTGGCTTAAAAGTGTAATTTGCTCGCGGGCCCAGATTTTGCAGGATTCAGGCATAGTTCTGGCGAGAACAGCTATCTCAATTCATCAGACTCGTCTGCTCATGCCATTAGGCAAAGCGTCATTGTTCGCTGCGCATCAATGCCAGGCTCATGTTTAGAGCTGAGTACCTCGTTCAGCCAGTAGTATTGAGAGAGCAGAAGCGCTCACCACAGTGTTGACTGCTAGCACTGTGCTTCCTTGCAGTAAGTGTCACAATGTCCTAGGGGCTTCTCCTAGTGCTGCGTGATGAAAAGTGTCTGGGTCATGTCCAAAGCTCAGGCGCTTGTAAAGTCTGTCGGTGCTAGGAGCAGATCAAATGACTTGGAGTTAAGGACTAAATGTGGTGGGTTCATCACTAGTAGCTTTGATGGTCTACTCTGCTGCTCCCTCAGCCCGGGCCTCAGATCATCTTGCAGAGCAAAGTCTTTGAGTGTTTCCAGGTGTCAGCGAGACCAGAAAAGCCTTCTGGTGGTCAGTGAGGCTGTGCTGAACCTGAAGTCTCCAAAAGCGTTATCCAATAGTCATGCATTATGCTCCATAATGTCTTGCTGATCTCTGGTCTACCTATCCTGTCCTGAAGCCAGTGTATCAATCTACAAACCTGTTAGCCCGCTAGCTTACAACGAGAGTGCGGGCGGATGATATAGAAGCCATGTCAGGCGTTAAGTCGTTTACACTAAGCTTCAGTCTTCTAGAGCTTATGTATTGTTAATGTTGAGATAGAGACTCGAGCAGCTAGTCTGAGAGATTAAGTATCCCCCATGGGAGTATCATAGCATGTAATAACGTTAACAAAATATGATACATATATATATTATAATAGTATATATATATATAAATTCCAGTTCCAGCAGCAACTTTGTTTAAGTTTTTTGGTAGGGGGCAGGTGCCTAAGACCTGTTGCTGCCATACTACAAGTTACCGTCCACCAGTCAAGGAGAGGTTATGAGAGGAGAAAGTAGTGAGGTTAGAGTGGATGTACATCTCATTCTCATGATCTGCATGTTGCATTTACTATCCATATGTAGCCGGAGGTCAGATAGTCGTCCCTATCGTGGATCAACCTCGTCATTTTCTAGCCAGATATTTGCTTTCAGCACTGATCCAAGGCTACAGTAGCTTGGTGTAGGGTCCCTCTTCTAAGACTCACCGCACCTACCGCGGTTATGTCAGCCTCCCTAGGCAAATTGGATAGTAGTCACTATGCACGGAGGGCTTAACTGCGCCTCAGTGTACTGGCGAGTTTTTATCGTGCGGCTATGGAGAAGGGGGTGACAGCCAAAACATCAAATTTGTGCACTATGAGTCAGTGTCTTTTATGCTTGATCTAATGGGGGTCACATTAAGCAATGCTAGCTTGTTAGAGATGTTACGGAACAGGCGTAGTTGAGTCTTCCACAGCTTGCAGCTGTCAGACATCATAATCAGGAGCAAATTTACACGGCTCCGCGTGCGCTAAGTTGTCAGCCAAGTTCACTGTCACCTGTCTTTCTACGCTTAGTGTAGGAGCCTAATGTTAGTTCACGGCAATAGCTTTGTAGTCTGTAATGTAGCAGTGCAGAAACAAGTCTGCCCTCCAAAAAAAAAAAAAAAGATTCATATAGTATTTTAATATTATTTATATCATTAGTGTGCGAAAAATAAAATACAAATATTTCTATTAACACTGCCTATGATCCGACGATATAGCCGATATGTTACGTGTAATACACTGCATCGAAAATACTATTTATCACTAATATCCCTCCCCTACTACTACTGGCGCGGGGCAGTCATAAAAAGCTCATATATAATTTCCACTGCCTATTGTTAAGGTAGAATGTAACAGGATGTTGCCCCAACCAAGCCAAGCTTTTTTATTTTCTGTCCTGTCAATTGTAATCCGTGAACAAGGATGTGGTGTGTAATGTATAGTCGGCAGGCATACCTCGCTGGTTCATTAATATGGGAAAATTGCCGTGGGAAAAAAACTCTATAATAAACAAAAGAAAGGAACAAAAAAATAAGATTACGGAGGCCTTTGCCGACGTCAGGCCATCATGTCCTGCAGCTCTTGCAGCTCCAGCTGCAGGCCACGAATGAGTTGGGAGGCAGCGTGGAACCTGGAGCCAAGGCTCCGTAATCCAGCCTCCACTTCGAAGTCAGTGGGGATGTCTGTAGGGGTGGAAACAGTTATGTACTTAGTTTGTATGATCGAGTTACAGTGGTTGTCCCACAGAAAAATCTAAACTTTAATGTACTGGAGCGACTTATTCTGTGACATGTATTCTGTACTGACTGAGCCTTTTGTAGTATTTACTGGACACCTATACGGCATGGTCTTCCCAAACTGCTCCCTGTCTGTTGGAGCTACCAAAGATAAAACATACATTTAGCTCATATTTTGAAGACAGAAGGTCCACCCATTACACTTCTTTTTTACCTACCTTCTACCTCTGGTAGCTGGGCTGGTGGTGTTGGAGGAGCAGGTGGGGTCCTCTCTCCCTGTTGTGGAGGACGGTGAGAGCGGCTCCTCTGTGGTGCAGCAGCTGTCAAAAATTATGAAATAATGGCCTAAGGCTACTTCTACACTAGCGGCAGCCCGGATCCAGTGGGTGAAGGGTCCCTCCGGATCAGTGCTGCCGCAGGCACTCCAGCCCAAATTCACTGTAATGGGGGCGGTTACATGTTGTATTTTCGCTCCGGCTGCCTCTCAGCAGGGGTTAACCTGCTGCGGCCAGATCCGCGGCCCACCCCCATTACAGTGAATTTGGGCCAGAGCGCGGTTCCGGCCCCACACGTGTATCTGCGGCAGCACGAATCCGGAGGGACCCTTCACCCGCTGGATCCGGGCTGCCGCTAGTGTAGAAGTAGCCTTACATTCAACTCTAATGAACAGTTGTAGCTACATGGGAATAGTTTGGGGCGGGAGGATCCCGTTCCTAACCACTAGTGCTCTTACTGAGTTACTTACTCCCACGTAGCTTGGATGAAAAATAAATTAAATATGTTTTACACTTACTAGAGGCTGCAGGTACTTCAGGGGCTGTCCTGCCTCAACAGTGGTGACGACGTAGTTGACGGTGCTCTGCAACATAAAAATGTACACAATTTTTAGATGATGACTCTTTTTAATACTAACACATACTACTATTAAGATATTATGGGTGTGAGAGGGGGGGCCATATCATTTTTTTCTTCTAAAAAGGTATTTATGGCAATAGATAACGTTATCGTCGCAATAACTTTCTTTATATCGTTAGCATGGTGCGGTAGGAATACTTTGGATATCGCCCACTGACAGTAGCTGCAGCATGGGCACGTCTTTGAGTCTGTGTGTAGGAGGAGGAAGCCCTAACTATGAAGGGGCATATAAGGGTACTTTCTCCCAAACTAGTGCATTTGCCTGACACAAACGGGAGAACGGCCAGCACCATTAACAATAATGACTAGAATACCTTCACTTAAGTTGTTTGGGTCGAGAGTTAGAGGCGTTGCTAAGCATGAAACAAAATTACTGCAGAGCACTACGAACGACCACGTTGTCCTTCAATACTTTTTTCATTATTCGCAGTGACTGCTGGTATATATACAATACAGTACACTCATTTTTTTACATGTTTTTACTTATCAAATATTTTGTTACTCACCCTGCCGTATCTCTGCGCGGATCTCATTAAGCCGCTCTGGGCATTTGAATTTCATTTCCGCTGGATCTGGCCCGGGGTCCGCACAGTGTGGAAATGATGGTGCTGGCCTTGGATCACCTGCTGGATCACCTCCTTCTTATGCTGGTTTGGATGGAGGTGTGTGCCATCGTAATCCTCTCTGTCCATCACCTGGATCAGGAATTTCAGCTCTTCAGAGCTAAATGATGAGGATCGCCTGGATGCCATTTTCGAATATTCGCTCTGCCTCTGAGTGCACGCCTGCGTATTACGTAATCGCGTAGACAATAGTACGCTGAGGATTCGTACACTATTTGTACGCTCATGCGTACGTCTTCTAAGAAGTTGCGTACATATTTTAAATGAACGTACGTTATTAGTGCTCGAATGTTCGCTAACAGAACATAATAACATATATTTTGTACGCAAATACAACAAATCTATTAGTCAATTTTATACGAATCTTAGGAAAACTTCGGTGAATGTTCGGCGAATAATTTTTTGAATGATTCGCTCATCTCTAATAATAATCCTTCTTTATATAGCACAAACATATTCCACAGTGCCTTATCAGGGGGTTCATGTACAAACAGCGCCTTTTAAGTATGTCATACCTTAAAGTGACTGGCCACCCTTGAATGCAATTTTTTACCTAAATAGTTTAAGAATTTCTCAATATATCTACATTGAAGTGTAGCTTTTCTAATACAAAGCTCCTAACCTCCTATATAAATGTAAAACATTACATGCATAGTAACATAGTAACATAGATTATAAGGCCGAAAAAAGACATCTGTCCATCCAGTTCGGCCTGTTTTCCTACAAGTTGATCCAGAGGAAGGCAAAAAAACCCTGTGAGGTAGAAGCCAATTTTCCCCACTTTAGGGAAAAAAATTCCTTCCCGACTCCAATCAGGCAATCAGAATTACTCCCAGGATCAACGACCCATCTCTAGTAACTATAACCTGTAATATTAGGCTGTGTTTCAGCCACCACTAGAGGGAGTTTACGAACTAACTGCATACCGTTATACATCAAACACATTCATTGGCAAACTGGGCCTTTCCTAGTATTTCTGGCAGGTTGAGCTGCAGCAGGCAGTTCAGAGCAACACGTACCAGAGTAGCATCAGCAATGGGGGAATGGTGGAGGTAGTACTTTGTTATTTTTTATTTTTGTTAAGTAAGCAATAGAAACAGTAACCATCTTTCGGTTACATTTGTATTACAGACATCAAAATAGTCCCAGGGCTATAAAAGGAGGATGGTTTTCATCAGTAGGTTCTTACAAAATACAACTGAATTGTTATGCGGTGGGTGTGGAACCATTGTGTCAACCAAACAGATTTGACTTGGGGCTACTCTTAAGGGTATTATCTTGGTAGTCCCCTGGTCTTCAGCTTTTAACCTCTATACAGGAATCTGGACTTTACTGCAGGGGCCAGGCGCTACCTCATGGAGTAGAATATTTTTGGTTGACAGTTGACCCACTGGGGTCAAGAGACACCGATGCAGAGCACCAAAGGATAATGCAAAAAACGTAGTCAGGGACAGGCAGGGAAGGCAAAGTACATGCAATCCGATAAACAGTCCAAGGTCAGGGTGGGCAACTCAGGGTCAGTATAGAGATGAGGCACAGATCATGTCCGGCAACAAAGGGTCAAAACCTATAAACAGGCAGATGTCGGTACACGGGCAGACTAATGTATAACAGCGCACCACTGCAAGGACACTAGCAGACTAGAATTTATTGCTCATGCACCTTCCACAGGAGAAGTTGCCTAAGGTACCTCAAGGTTGCCAGCCATTGGCTGGGAAAGATCAGCTGTCCTTTTAAGAACTGAGGGGAACACATACTTCCCATCGGAAGAGCAATCCTGAGGACCAGGTCCACCAGAAAGAAGAGGAGAGCAGGAGACAGGGCCTGGAACACAGGCACAGGTGAGCAGAGCAGCGGTGTCCATGGGCCACTGTTATAACAGTGCCACCCACCGAGGGGTGTTGGTAAAGGCTCATGGGCCCTGGTGCAAGGGTTGAACTTGGACCCCCTTCCCTTAGTGCTTTGTGGCCAGTGGCAGGGAAGCACATAGCCTTCGTGCTGCCTGAGGCAAAAATTGAAACGACACCCCCATGCCATATTCTTGACCTAACCCCTTCCCTCTGGACAAATGTGTAACTTGACCAGCATGCACTTTCTATAATGCCGGTGTCTTCTTATGTGGCACAAGGGTCTTTGGGCCCCCTCAGACTCCTGGGCCCGATAGCGACTGCTACCTCTGCATCCCCTATAACTATGCCTATGCTCCCACCCCTTCCTTCCTCTCTTCTTTGGTCCAGAATGCTGCAAAAATGTCTTAACATAGTAACATAGTTTATAAGGCCGAAAAAAGACATCTGTCCATCCAGTTCGGCCTGTTTTCCTACAAGTTGATCCAGAGGAAGGCAAAATAACCCTGTGAGGTAGAAGCCAATTTTCCCCACTTTAGGGGAAAAAAAATTCCTTCCCGACTCCAATCAGGCAATCAGAATTACTCCCTGGATCAATGACCCCTCTCTAGTAACTATAACCTGTAATATTATTACCCTCCAGAAATGCATCCAGGCCCCTCTTGAACTCTTTTAGTGAACTTACCATCACCACCTCCTCAGGCAGAGAGTTCCATAGTCTCACTGCTCTTACTGTAAAGAATCCTCTTCTATGTTTGTGTACAAACCTTCTTTCCTCCAGATGCAGAGGATGTCCCCTCGTCACAGTCACAGTCCTGGGGATAAATAGATCATGGGAGAGATCTCTGTACTGACCTCTGATATATTTATACATAGTTATTAGATTTCCCCTAAGTCGTCTTTTTCTAAAGTGAATAAGCCTAATTTTGATAATCTTTCTGGGTACTGTAGTCCTCCCATTCCAGTTATGACTTTAGTTGTCCTCCTCTGAACCCTCTCCAGCTCTGCTATGTCTGCCTTGTTCACAGGAGCCCAGAACTGTACACAGTACTCCATGTGTGGTCTGACTAGTGATTTGTAAAGTGGCAGGACTATGTTCTCATCACGGGCATCTATGCCTCTTTTGATGCAACCCATTATCTTATTGGCCTTGGCAGCAGCTGTCTGACACTGGTTTCTACAGCTTAGTTTGCTGTTCACTAAAATTCCTAGGTCCTTTTCCATGTCAGAGTTACCTAATATTTTACCATTTAGTATGTACTGGTGACTTGCATTATTCCTTCCCATATGCATAACCTTACATTTGTCAGTGTTAAACCTCATCTGCCACTTCTCTGCCCAAGCCTCCAGTCTATCCAGATCCATCTGTAGCAGTGTACTGTCCTCTTCTGTGTTAATTACTTTACACAGTTTAGTATCATCTGCAAAAATTTATATTTTACTGTGCAAGCTTTCTACAAGATCATTAATAAATATATTGAAGAGAATAGGGCCCAATACAGACCCCTGTCGTACCCCACTAGTGACAGTGACCCAGTCTGAGTATGTACCGTTAATAACCACCCTCTGTTTTCTATCACTGAGCCAGTTACTTACCCACATACTGACATTTTCTCCCAGGCCAAGCATTCTCATTTTATATACTAACCTTTTATGTGGTACAGTGTCAAATGCTTTGGAGAAGTCCAGATATACGACATCCATTGATTCGCCGCGGTCCAGTCTAGAACTTACCTCTTCATAGAAACTGATTAAATTGGTTTGACATGACCGATCCCTCATGAAGCCATGCTGATATGGAGTTATTTGCTTATTTTCATTGAGGTACTCCAAGATAGCATCTCTTAGAAAACCCTCAAACAGTTTACCCACGACAGATGTTAAGCTTACCGGCCTATAGTTCCCGGGCTCCCCCTTTTTGAATATTGGCACCACATTTGCTATGCGCCAATCCTGTGGAACACTCCCTGTCAATATAGAGTCCTTAAATATCAGAAATAAGGGTCTGGCAATGACATTACTTAATTCTCTTAGGATACGGGAGTGCCATCCGGTCCTGGCGATTTGTCTATTTTAATGTTTTTAAGACGCAACTCTACTTCTTCCTGGGTCAGACAGGGCATTATTAATGGGGTGTTTACTTTTATATTCTGCATTTCATCTGACAGTTTATTTTCCTCAGTGAATACAGTGGAGAAAAAGATATTTAGTAGCTTTGCTTTCTCCTCATCGCTCTCTGCAACTCCCCCCTCATTACTCTGTAAGGGGCCGACACCTTCAGGTTTATACTTTTTACCATTTATATAATTAAAGAACATTTTAGGGTTAGTTTTACTCTCTTTGGCGATTAATCTCTCGGTCTCTAGTTTGGCTGTTTTTATTTGTCTTTTACATATTCTATTTTTTTCCTTGCTTCCTCACTCCCCTCCTGTTTTAGTGATGTATATGCTTTCTGTTTGTCATTTATTGCTTTCTTTACAGCTCTATTTTTTCTTGTTCCTTACCTTTTATTCCCATAAGGTATGTACCTCTCACAGTTAGATATTAGGATGCTTTTAAAAATCTCCCATTTTGTGGCTGTATTTTTATTTTTGAGGACCTTGTCCCAGTTAGTTAGGCCTATGGCCTGTCTTAGTTGACTAAATTTTGCTTTTTTAAAGTTTGGTATTTTTGTTCCTCCCTGAAGAAACACTCTTTTGAATGACAGGTGTCCCCCGACCTGCACATTTGTTATTCTATCAGGTCTATTGGTTAATACTAAGTCCAGAATGGCCGTCCCTCTAGTCGGGTCCTGAACCAGTTGGGAAAGGTAATTGTCTTTGGTTATTTCCAAGAACCTGTTTCCTTTATGAGATATACAGGTTTCAGTTTCCCAGTCTATATCTGGGTAGTTGAAATCCCCCATAATAACGACCTCATTATGTTTTGCCGCCTCGTCTATTTCATTTAGAAGTAGATTTTCTGTGGATTCTGGTATATTAGGTGGTTTATAATAAAGTCCTATTAGTATTTTATTATTGTTTTTGGCTCCATTTATTTCTACCCACAGTGACTCCACATCTTCATGTCCCTCACTTATATCTTCCTGCAGTGTGGGCTTTAGACAGGACTTTACATAAAGGCAGACCCCTCTCCGGTTTTGGCGATCCTTTCTAAACAGACTAACCCTGTACGTTGACTGCCCAGTCATAGGTATCATGCAGCCATGTCTCAGTTATTCCCACTATGTCATAGTCCTCCTCACATATCACTAATTCCAGTTCACCAGATTTATTAGTCAGGCTTCTGGCATTAGTGTACATACAGTTAAAAGGTTTATATATATTTTTTCCCCTACACCATTCCTTCTGCACTGTTCTAGTTCTTCCTTCCATTCCTCCCCCAGTTCCATTACCTTGCCCCAGGTCTCTATCTGCACTATCTTCCCCATCTATAATGTAGTTACCCTCCCCCCCAGTCCCTAGTTTAAACACTCCTCCAGCCTTCTAGCCATCTTCTCCCCCAAAACAGCTGCCCCTTCCCCATTGAGGTGCAGCCCATCCCTTCGGTAGAGCCTGTAGCCGACAGAGAAGTCGGCCCAGTTCTCCAAGAACCCAAATCCCTCCTTCCTACACCAGTTCTTGAGCCACTTGTTTACCTCCCTAATCTCCCGCTGCCTTTCTTGTGTGGCTCGTGGTACAGGCAGTATTTCGGAAAACACTACCTTTGACGTCCTTGCCCTAAGCTTGTGCCCTAGATCCCTAAAATCATTTTTAAGGAGGCTCCACCTACCTCTAACTTTGTCATTGGTTCCGATATGGACCATGACTGCTGGATCTTCTCCAGCCCCTCCCAGTAATCTGTCAACCCGATCTACGATGTGCCGAACTCGAGCGCCAGGAAGGCAACACACCATTCGATGATCCCGGTCTTTGTGACAGATTGCCCTCTCTGTACCCCTAATAATTGAATCTCCCACTACCAGCACCTGTCTGGCCAGCCCTGGTCTCCTGGTCCCCTGCTTACTGGAGCTGACATTCCCCTGACTGGCAGGGGAAGTGTCTGGCTGCAGCAGTGCTCTCCCTGAAGTGGCATCCCCCTCATCTGCCAAACTTAAGAAGAACAAAATAATTGTTTTCAACCGGCTCCTCAGGTCTTCCCTTTCTCCCAAAACCTTTCCAATTCACCAGGATGAAGGATTTACCTCTGACTTCATATCTAGAATATCATTGACTTAATACTCATTTTCTTTACCAACAGGAGTAGAATCAGGAACCAACCAGGTTTGAGAAGGGAAACATGAAAATAATTAGGGATGTGTAGAAATTAAGGATGACGTAACTTGTAACCAATTATATCATAAGGTGCCAACTTATACGAGAGTTCCTTGAGTCTAATATTTTTGGAGGAAAGCCAGATCTTGTCCCCTAAGAAAATTGTGGTGGAGTCCTTCATCTATGATCAGCGGATATCTGCATGTGAGCAGAATCCTGAAAAACAAAAAGGCTTGGTCTTTTGCCATATCTGGCTGTAATTATTGACAGTGGATATTTGGCTGCTGGAACTCCAGAAGAGACGGGTATGGAAAGAGGTGCCCACATAGGTCGACCATACACAACTAAGAAAGGAGATTTTCCAGTCAACTCACGAGGATGGTTATTGTTAAAGAACGCCACCCAAGGAAGCAACGAAACCCAGTCATCATGATGTGCATAAAAAATGTGTCACATATAGTTAACTAAAATCTGATTAATGCATTCCACTTGCTGTTCACAGATGGCTGTCAGAATTTAAAAATAAATTGCATACAATAGATATAATATTTAAGGACACACCATATAGCCATAAAATTTATTTCAGGAACAATTAGCCAGTTGACTAGCAGAAGGAAGACCGGACATGGGCACAAAGTCATCCATTTTTGAAAATCAGTCTGCCACCACTGATTTTATAGTGCATTCCAAAGAAGGAGGAAGACCTGATATAAAATCCATGAGAGTTGTTTTCCTGCAGAATAAAAGTGCTTTTTCTCAACATGGAATACAGACACAAAGTGCACACAGGTATGTCTGGAATGTGTGCGCAATCTTCTGTGGGGCAGTGCTCTTAGTTATATAGGTGAAAAACTGGTGAAAGACTCCCTTTATGCTGGACTGCAGCAATGGAAATGATGCGAGCAGGATTAATGATGTGCTAGGGTTCCTCTACCCAATCAGCAGGGTCAAACTAAAAAATGAGAGGGAATTTGCTTTGACCTTCTTGTCAGCTGAATGGAAATGTTGAATAAAATCAAACTGTGCAAGGACCACCAGGTATCCACTCCTTCCCATTTACCCCTTTCAGGGTAAGAGCTAAGTATTCTGTGTATATTTCTGTACTGTAAAATACATGTTGTAAACTTGTAATGCAGCAATGTGCCCTCCTACTACTAATATAACAATGCAGGAAAGGTGGTTCTGTCTACTGTGTAATTTGCGTTTAACAACACTGGTTCAAAAATATTTCTGTACTATAAAACACACGTTGAACCTTGTAATGTGATAATGCGCCCGTCTACTACCAATATAATGATGCAGGAAAGGTGATAATATTTCTGTCTATGGTGTAATTTACATTGAATATCACCATATAAAAATGCGGTTATTGCCATAAAATGCTTCTGCTTTACTGCAACAAGTTTAATAATACGGATATTATGCACTGAAAAATGTGCCATTGGTGTGCTGTGCTGGCAATAAGCCTATGTAGGAACTTGAGGTTTTGAAAATACAGCTCTTTGAAAAAAAAAAAAAAAACAGCGCTGTTCAAATGAAAAAAAAAATTACAATTTGTTGCAAGTGGCTGGTTTTGTACTACGGAAATGGTAGAATGAGGTTCTGCAGTAGCTGTATTATTAAGCAATGTACCCCAGCCCTTACTTCCTCAAAGCTTTCCCTGATTAAAGTCCCAATTATTCTACACAATTATTTACTATTCCTTCCCTCTTCTATTCTGTTACACTAGAACAGACGCTTGCTTTTGCCTCTATATACTGTCTAAAATCATTTTCTGGCACACACTGCAAAGACCCATTCATCCTCATCAACAGCTCCACACAGAATGACGTTCTGCACAGGCATTTTCCTGCCTGCTGCCACCTCTGATTGTTTTTTCAGCCTCTGAGCCAATCATGGCAAACCTTCCCCTTCACTTCTTCCTAGGGTCATGTGACAATTCTTCTTCCTCTGTCGTGGTTTTGCCTGCCAACATGTGCAGTAATATGTTGCTGTATACCGTTCTTCTCAATTCATCCAAAGCAAACCTATAAAGTTTCAGGTTCGCATGACCAAATAATTTTTGTGAAATTTGTAACATACCAGGAGTCGATTACTTCATCTCTAATATATACAAGGTTCACTAACATATCCAAATGAAGTAAAATGAGGCAGCACTCCAGTGAACGGTGAATGGGGTGTTGGACCCAATTTATTCCCCTACAACATTTCAGCACAAGCAGGGGAATAAATTGGATCCAACACCCCATTCACTGGAGTGCTACCTCTTTTTTCTTCATTTGTATATACTATATATCCCACTTTTCTGTGAGGTGTTTGTGCCTATGACCATAATAGGAAATACCTACTCTCTACAGCCTTCCTCTTGCACTTCCTTGGTGTCCTCCTTTGAATTGCACAATACTGTGAGCATTACATAGATACAGTATAATTTACGAAATACACGTTTGTTGGGCCCTTCCACTAGAGACATATAATGATACCTACTGTGCCTGTAGGTTAATCTAGCCCTGCAGAAATTTACCAGTTGTACTAGATTTTTTACTTTGTATTTAGTGTAAACAGCATCACAATAGGTACAGTACAGACCAAAGGTTTGGACACACCTTCTCATTCAAAGAGTTTTCTGTATTTTCATGACTATGAAAATTGTAGATTCACACTGAAGGCATCAAAACTATGAATTAACACATGTGGAATTATATACTTAACAAAAAAGGGTGAAACAACTGTAAATATGTCTTATATTCTAGGTTCTTCAAAGTAGCCACCTTTTGCTTTGATTACTGCTTTGCACACTCTTGACATTCTCTTGATGAGCTTCAAGAGGTAGTCACCTGAAATGGTTTTCACTTCACAGGTGTGCCCTGTCAGGTTTAATAAGTGGAATTTCTTGCCTTATAAATGCGGTTTGGACCATGAGTTGTGTTGGGCAGAAGTCAGGTGGATACACAGCTGATAGTCCTACTGAATAGACTGTTGGAATTTGTATTATGGCAAGAAGAAAGCAGCTAAGTAAAGAAAAACTAGTGGCTATCATTAATTTAAGAAATGAAGGTCAGTCAGTCCAAAAAATTGGGAAAACTTTGAAAGTGTCCCCAAGTGCAGTCGCAAAAACCATTAAGCGCTACAAAGAAACTGGCTCACATGAGGACCGCCCCAGGAAAGTAGGACCAAGAGTCACCTCTGCTGCGCAGGATAAGTTCATCCGAGTCACCAGCCTCAGAAATTGGCAGGTCAACAGCAGCTCAGATTAGAGACTAGGTCAATGCCACACAGAGTTCTAGCAGCAGACACATCTCTACAACAACTGTTAAGAGGAGACTGTGTGCAGCAGGCCTTAATGGTAAAATAGCTGCTAGGAAACCACTGCTAAGGACAGGCAACAAGCAGAAGAGACTTGTTTGGGCTAAAGAACACAAGGAATGGACATTAGACCAGTGGAAATCTGTGCTTTGGTCTGATGAGTCCAAATTTGAGATCTTTGGTTCCAACTACCGTGTCTTTGTGCAACGCAGAAAAAATGAACGGATGGACTCTATATGCCTGGTTCCCACCATGAAGCATGGAGGAGGAGTTGTGATGGTGTGGGGGTGCTTTGCTGGTGACATTGTTGGGGATTTATTCCAAATTGAAGGCATACAGAACCAGCATGGCACCAGCATCTTGCAGCGGCATGCTATTCCATCCGGTTTGCATTTAGTTGGAGCATCATTTATTTATCAACAGGACAATGACCCCAAACACACCTCCAGGCTGTGTAAGGGCTATTTGACCAAGAAGGAGAGTGATGTGGTGCTACGCCAGATGAATTGGCCTCCACAGTCACCAGACCTGAACCCAATCGAGATGGTTTGGGGTGAGCTGGACTGCAGAGTGAAGGCAAAATGGCCAACAAGTGCTAAGCATCTCTATACCATTTCAGGTGACTACCTCTTGAAGCTCATCAAGAGAATGCCAAGAGTGTGCAAAGCAGTAATCAAAGCAAAAGGTGGCTACTTTGAAGAACCTAGAATATAAGACATATTTATAGTTGTTCCACGCTTTTTTGTTAAGTATATAATTCCACATGTGTTAATTCATAGTTTTGATGCCTTCAGTGTGAATCTATAATTTTAATAGTCATGAAAATACAGAAAACTCTTTGAATGAGAAGGTGTGTCCAAACTTTTGGTCTGTACTGTATGTGGGTAAAATGTATTATCCATTCCATCATCTGCTAAGAATGCTCAAGATTCAGAACTTCAAAATAACAGTCAACATTCTCCATAATGTATGTTATGATTTGTTGTTTAGTTGATAAAAAACTAACACTTTTTTGTCACGTCTGGTTTAAAACTGGCGCAAGAAAAAGACTATGGCATATATTGGTAAAAATGTCTACCTTAATTAAAATGCATTAATACAAGTTTGAGGTGCATTTAGATGGGGAACGCCAGCTGTTTACCATGTCATATATTAAGCATGAGAATTATTGCTATCTCTATGATGTAAATTATTATAGAAATGCATCTGTTCGTATTGAACTGTAAATTATATCAGGTAACTTGTGGGATGACATAGGTATTGTCTAAGCTGTTAGACAATATGCAATATTTTAGAGCTGTCAATGCTGTGATCTGTTATTCTTCTCTGTTTTACTAAGGTATATTTTTACAGGCAGTTTATACATTGTGGAGGATTTTATTTGTTTTTTATGCAACATATAAGTTAATGAGCACCTACATGAGTGTATTAAATCATTGCACGTGTATAACAAAAAAAGGTCTATTTTGTGGTAGAAACAGCTGCCATTCTACACATGGCCAATGGACTGGAGTGTTGCTGAGTCCTTGAATGGTGTACAATTGCAATACTAATGTAAATGCAGAATGCTAACAACAGTGGCTCTGTTTCTGTGAAAAAAGCAGACCTTTTATTAATTAAAAATAGCTTGTTTTTTATACTTGTACATACCTAAATGATTTTCTTCTTGAAAAGCTAATCTATAAAAAAAATACATTCACAATCCACAAACAAACAGTCAGGTCATAAGGACAGAAAGTACAGTATTTATCCTAGAATGTCCTGGTGCTGGAATGTGCACTTTTGGCAGAGCAGCTCTCCCTCAGGATGAGCTATGTATGGGTGAGAGTATCCGCACGCTGTGCTGATTAGCATGACTCTCAGACAGGCTGCACTGGCCTTCTGCCCGCAGGAAGTCTCTCCCCACTGTCACCTCTTTATATTTGGCACAGAAAAACCTTATTTGTATAGAGGGTCAGATGGTCAATGGTCACAACCCCAAATCCCTTGTGAGGTTAACACCTGTACATAGTTCTTTTTAGCTTGTAGTACATTATCCTCTATTACTATCACCCTGTAACTATATATTTCTGGTTCATGTACTAGGATTTAGTATTTGTTATAATTGTATCAAGTTACATTATAACATTATTTTACATGTCTAGTTACAGTACCATGTAAAATGGTAATATACAGACAAAATGTCACATGGGCCAGAATTCAGATTGTCACAGTCCGGTTTTTAATAATTGTTCACTGAAGAGGAAGCTGTATCAATGTAAAGCAGATCATGCTTCCCTGGATGCTGAGGATCTAGCACATGCTCATAATACCATCTTAGAAAGTTAATTATTCATAAATCTATTCTCCTGAATAGGAGAGTTATATATAAAGCAATATATATTCAATGCCAGAAAGCCATCAATGAATGTTCACATTACTGGGTGGGAATGTAATTTTGACTAATATCATTATATTTTTTATTGCAGTATATATTTATAGAATAAAAAAAATCTTAGGCCCATGGCCATGGCCAATCTACCTTTGCATTAATAATGATAAAACTGTTAAGATATAATTGTTTCATGCAAAACAGTGAGAGAGACAGTAAATATTGACATTGTAAGCAAAAGATGATGTAATCAGTGCAGGGCAATGCCAATTACTGATGACACAGTGACTGAAGTGGCCCCCTATCTGCTATGTGAACGAGAGGTTTAGAGGCAGTCTAAGCATTTCCCAGTGTGGCTGCTGTGAATGGGATACAAGTGCACAAAGGGGACTCTGTGCGCAGCAAAAAAAGACCCTCCCCAGCATCACCAGGACAACCAGAATACACACAGAACTTCCTTCAAATACTGGTTCCATCCATCACAGGCTCCGGAAGGAGCAGAGACAATCCCAGGGCAGCAAGCCTAAGTCTAGAGAACTATAGCCTCTACTACTCAACACTAAGCAATGAATTGTGTGAGCTATGTTCCATGCAGTGTACAGTAATACTGTGGCATTTCCTCATAAAATATTCCATACTAATTGTAGAGAATGACCAAAGTAGGTGCTGCAAGTACTATATGCCACACTAGCTAAATTACACACACACATATATATATATATATATATATATATATATATATATATATATATATACCCTATATATACACTTGTTTAAACAATTCCATTTAACTAAACTAAGGTTTTTTTAAAAGGTAAAACCATATGTAAAAAATGATTTAGCAAAAAAATGCATACTTATATGCAAAAATTTGCAAAAATACTCCCCAAAGTGCCCATAGCATTTAAAACACCCAAATTTAGCCAGTGTACTGTATAGTTACTATAAAGCCTTTCATAAACGTACAAACAATGTAGATATTACATCTCCAAATATACACATACTGTAAATAACCTCACAAACCACAACATAACCATTAACTGTCCAGAATTCATACACCACCAAATTGGTAATATACCTAGAACACTATTCTACAGATGTAGCACAGTTATGGTAACAGTCACTAGTAGTGTTGAGCGAATCGAAGTTTACGAAGTGGAATTCAATCCTAATTTCAGGAAAAATTAGATTTCCTGTGAAGCCGAATTTCCTTGTGCTTCGTGGTAACAAATCGATTTCCCTCATCCATTTGAGAGCGAAGAGGCCATCTTGCTTGAAGATTCCGCCCAATATCTTGTGCACAGTGATGTTTGACGTCACTACACTAGCCAACTTGATGACGTCATCACGCGCCTCACAAGATTTCACGCTGGATCTTCAAACAAGATGGCCACGGAGGCCTCTTTGCGCTCAAATGGAAGCCAGGGAGAACCATGGCCTTCTACAACTACTACTAGGTAGGATTTCTGGTGCTGCTATTGCTGTTATACTCACATTTTGAATCTCAGGTGATGAGGTCTGGGTCATTTGTTTTCAATCTTTTTACAGACATTGTATTTTGAGGCCTATAAATGAAAAGTCACAGGTTTATATAAATAAAAAGTCATGAGTTTGGTACATAAATTATTAAACGTTACTAGCAAAATTGCAAGTGTTTTTTCTATAACTTAAAGACAGAGGTGCAATTAAATGTTCCTCCCCTTCTACAATGACAATGCAAAATTGTATTGAAAATCTACTTTGTTAATAATGCAGTAGAATGTGTATGAACTAACGGTCTAAAGCATTAATGCATCCACTCAAGTATAAAAATGCAAAACTAAAATGTCTTTGAACTACACAGTCAACATTGATGTAATAATGCTTTCACTAACATGTGTATAACAATGCAATATTTGCTGTAAAATGTCTTTGAACTAAGTGTCCAGTAACACGGGTATAAAATGCAGTATTGCTTTTACTGTAACTAGCCATTATTTTGCAGTAATATGCAACGTGTTTTGTATCACAGATATAATGCCGTTATTGCCAAAAAAACGCTTTTGCTATAACAGAATGTTATCTAGCAATAATATACAACAGGTATAATAATGACGTTACTGTCCTAAAATGCTTTTCCTATAACTAATCACTGTCTTGAAGTAATATGCAACGTGTTTAATAACATAGGTATAATAATAGCATTACTGACGATATCTTGGAATAATTTGCAATCAGTTTAATAGCACTCATATAATAATGGCATCCTTGCCATAAAATGATTTTTCTATAACTGAACATCATCTTGCAATAATATGCAAGGTGTTTAATAACAGGGGTATAATAATGTCGTTATTGCCTCAAAATGCCTTTGCTATAACTACCCATTATCTTGCAATAATGTGCAATGCATTTAATAACATTTGTATAATAATGGTTGCATTGCCACAAAGTACTTTTGCTATAACTAAATGTTATCTTGCAATAACATGCAGTGAGTTTAATAACACGGGTATAATATTGGTGTTATTGCCATAAAATATTTTTTCTGTACGCTGTCTTGCAATAATATGCTTAATAACACTGGTATAATAATGGTGTTTTTAATTGCCATGAAATGCTTTTGTTATAACTATTCATTATCTTGCTGTAATATGTAATGCATTTAATAACACGAGTATAATGGACTGAAATGATTTTTAAAAGAAAAAAAGTGCAATTACTCAACATCTGCAATAGAATTATATTGGGGTGCCTGCAATAAGCCTATGAACTGTACAAACTTCAGGTTTTCAAAATAAAAATCTGGCTGTCCATATACAGAAAAAAATAGTTTATTTTTCTTGCAGGGGGATTTGCAATGCAGAATTAGCTGCCAGCAGCAACTATATTAAACACATAACCTGTACACCAGTACCTCACTCTTTAAAGCTTCCCCTAAAGCTTATGTTGATCACATTCCCTAAAATCTACCTAGTCATATCTCCCTATTCTCTCCCTGTAGTTACTGACTAGATTAGCTACATTACTGACTAGAGTCTGCAATTGCTTTTTCTCAGTGTTATGTGATCCTCCATCTTCTTCTTCTCTCATGATTTTCCCCACTAATATTCTCAAAAAAATGGCACTGGGTACTGTTTTTGTGCAATTTGTCCAAAACAAATCGTAAAAGCTTCAGATTCGGATTAATTGAACTGTTAAATCTGTAAAGAATCTGATTAGTTTACAATTGATTTGCTTACCTCTATTATAGACCAAAGAAAACAACTTCAACAGGCTCAGTTTAGCAACAAAACCAGAAATTTATTGTCAGGATACATACTAGAAACTCAAAATTCTGTGCTTCTCAACCAGTTTGGAGGTTCAATCCCCTTTGCAAAGTATTGATTGTAGGCTGACACAAAAGCTGATCTTTCTCCTCAGACCAACATACAGTTTCCTCTGCTCTCTCTGGCATTTTGGTTTTCATCAGTACACTCCATCTGGGCTCCTGTTCAGGTAGACAATACCTGGGATGGAGTACGGGAGTCACATTCCTACCCTGGATATTCAGGCACTCCTAAGTCTCGGACTCAACAAAGCATCACTGGTCACAAATTCCCCGGGGACTTTATATCACTGAGACAAGAAGCCTCAGTGACACATACCTGTCATCCACCACTTGATTGTTTATACATTGTAAATTGTCAATACCAATGTGCACTGTGTGTGCTACCATTTAATAATCTGTGTACCAAACTTGTCACTTGACATTATTGAAATAGGCCTCATAATAAAATGTATGGAAAATGAAAAGCCATTAGTCCGAAAGTGGGTGGCTTTAGCAGTAGCAGTACAGTCAGCACCACACATCCTGCCAGTAGTAGTGCAGTACCTCAGTGAAGTAATTGCAAAGTTTTGTTACATAATGGTATGTCATGATATGCCACGTATATTACCAGTATGGTTATGTATTGAAGTGAGGGAGGTAACCAACTCAGCTCCTGCAGGAAGTTAGGGTGTTAATCCTGGATCTGCCCTGAGTCTAGTCTAGTTAGTGTAGTGTGTGTGTTGAAATAGGGAGGGGGATGCTCAGGACTGGACTGGAGTTACAGAGAATCACCTTTCTGCATTATTCCAGAAAGAGAGAGATACCAAAGAGGTCTAGAATCTGCATAGCTGAGCATTGGAGACAGTAAGGTATTTGCTCATCAAAGCTAATAGGCATTACTGATGTGAGAGGAACATACTTGGACATGACCAGGCCAGTCATAAAGCCTGTATCCCTTGATTAGAAATTATAGCTATTAGAGATGAGCGAGTAGTGTTCGATCGAGCCGGTATTCGATCGAATACTACGCTATTCGGCATACTCGATTTCAATCGAGTATAACGGCGATGGCGCACTGAGAATTAGTTTCCCCTCCCACCTTCCCTGGCGCTCTTTTTCCACCAATCAACATGCAGGGGGGGTATGACAGGCACGCTGAGCACGCTGGCAGCGCGAAAACAGCGTCTACATGGATTGGCTGGAAAAACCATGTGACCTCGAATATTAAAAACTCAGCTCTTCCTGCTCGTACGCATATGCTGCGTGAACTTAGTCAGGGACAGAGGCTGGAGAAGTGACAGACAGGTTTTAGCAGTTGGACAGGCAGGAGCGTGATTAAAAGCCCTTATCAGGGCTACTATAGTGCAGTACAGTGATAGCTTTACTACAAGATACACTTTACAGAGAACGGCTGCCGTATTCAGGGATAGCTGCTGGAGTAGGGACAGAGAGAGGCATTAGTGGTGTATTAGGTGCTCTGCTACATACCAAACTATATTTGGCACTACTGTTCTGCGTTCTTTTGGCTGAAAAACCCTGTTATATAACTAGTGTGTATATGCACCATCTGATCTGGCAGTATACGGCTGTGAATTTTTTTTTTTTTTTAAATACAGTTTATTTGGCTCTAGTGTTCTGGGTTCTGTGTGCCTGCAATACCCTTTTTGTATACCAGGTGTAAATACCCACCGTCTGTACAGTTAGTACACGGCTGTGTACCTTGAAATATACAATATCTAGGCCTTTTAATTGGCCACTGTACTGTGCGTTCTCTTGCTAAATTATTTCACATACCTGGTGTAAATACCCACCGTCTGAGCAGTTAGTACACGGCTGTGTACCTTGAAATATACAATATCTAGGCCTTTTAATTGGCCACTATACTGTGCGTTCTCTTGCTAAATTATTTTAAAAACCTGGTGTAAATACCCACCGTCTGAGCAGTTAGTACACGGCTGTGTACCTTGAAATATACAATATCTAGGCCTTTTAATTGGCCACTGTACTGTGCGTTCTCTTGCTAAATTATTTCACATACCTGGTGTAAATACCCACCGTCTGTACAGTTAGTACACGGCTGTGTACCTTGAAATATACAATATCTAGGCCTTTTAATTGGCCACTGTACTGTGCGTTCTCTTGCTAAATTATTTCACATACCTGGTGTAAATACCCACCGTCTGTACAGTTAGTACACGGCTGTGTACCTTGAAATATACAATATCTAGGCCTTTTAATTGGCCACTATACTGTGCGTTCTCTTGCTAAATTATTTCACATACCTGGTGTAAATACCCACCGTCTGTACAGTTAGTACACGGCTGTGTACCTTGAAATATACAATATCTAGGCCTTTTAATTGGCCACTGTACTGTGCGTTCTCTTGCTAAATTATTTCACATACCTGGTGTAAATACCCACCGTCTGTACAGTTAGTACACGGCTGTGTACCTTGAAATATACAATATCTAGGCCTTTTAATTGGCCACTATACTGTGCGTTCTCTTGCTAAATTATTTTAAAAACCTGGTGTAAATACCCACCGTCTGAGCAGTTAGTACACGGCTGTGTACCTTGAAATATACAATATCTAGGCCTTTTAATTGGCCACTGTACTGTGCGTTCTCTTGCTAAATTATTTTAAAAACCTGGTGTAAATACCCACCGTCTGAGCAGTTAGTACACGGCTGTGTACCTTGAAATATACAATATCTAGGCCTTTTAATTGGCCACTGTACTGTGCGTTCTCTTGCTAAATTATTTCACATACCTGGTGTAAATACCCACCGTCTGTACAGTTAGTACACGGCTGTGTACCTTGAAATATACAATATCTAGGCCTTTTAATTGGCCACTGTACTGTGCGTTCTCTTGCTAAATTATTTCACATACCTGGTGTAAATACCCACCGTCTGAGCAGTTAGTACACGGCTGTGTACCTTGAAATATACAATATCTAGGCCTTTTAATTGGCCACTATACTGTGCGTTCTCTTGCTAAATTATTTTAAAAACCTGGTGTAAATACCCACCGTCTGTACAGTTAGTACACGGCTGTGTACCTTGAAATATACAATATCTAGGCCTTTTAATTGGCCACTATACTGTGCGTTCTCTTGCTAAATTATTTCACATACCTGGTGTAAATACCCACCGTCTGTACAGTTAGTACACGGCTGTGTACCTTGAAATATACAATATCTAGGCCTTTTAATTGGCCACTATACTGTGCGTTCTCTTGCTAAATTATTTCACATACCTGGTGTAAATACCCACCGTCTGAGCAGTTAGTACACGGCTGTGTACCTTGAAATATACAATATCTAGGCCTTTTAATTGGCCACTATACTGTGCGTTCTCTTGCTAAATTATTTCACATACCTGGTGTAAATACCCACCGTCTGAGCAGTTAGTACACGGCTGTGTACCTTGAAATATACAATATCTAGGCCTTTTAATTGGCCACTGTACTGTGCGTTCTCTTGCTAAATTATTTCACATACCTGGTGTAAATACCCACCGTCTGTACAGTTAGTACATGGCTGTGTACCTTGAAATATACAATATCTAGGCCTTTTAATTGGCCACTGTACTGTGCGTTCTCTTGCTAAATTATTTTAAAAACCTGGTGTAAATACCCACCGTCTGAGCAGTTAGTACACGGCTGTGTACCTTGAAATATACAATATCTAGGCCTTTTAATTGGCCACTGTACTGTGCGTTCTCTTGCTAAATTATTTCACATACCTGGTGTAAATACCCACCGTCTGTACAGTTAGTACACGGCTGTGTACCTTGAAATATACAATATCTAGGCCTTTTAATTGGCCACTATGCTGTGCGTTCTCTTGCTAAATTATTTTAAAAACCTGGTGTAAATACCCACCGTCTGTACAGTTAGTACACGGCTGTGTACCTTGAAATATACAATATCTAGGCCTTTTAATTGGCCACTATACTGTGCGTTCTCTTGCTAAATTATTTCACATACCTGGTGTAAATACCCACCGTCTGTACAGTTAGTACACGGCTGTGTACCTTGAAATATACAATATCTAGGCCTTTTAATTGGCCACTGTACTGTGCGTTCTCTTGCTAAATTATTTCACATACCTAATTATATACCCAAATATTGTATTTGCAACAAAAAAAAAATAAAATGCGGAGGGGGGCTAGCGGAATCGGACGTGGACGAGGACGGGGGCGCGGAAATGCTGTTGGTGGCCTTGTTGAAGCCAGTGGGGATACAATGCGTGCTGGTGAGGGTCAGCCAGGATCCCACTCATCCAGAATCCCTGCCTTTATGGGACAGTTAAGCAGGGGGCGAGTTACACCGCTGTTGAGGCCTGAGCAGGTTGAACAGGTGGTGCAATGGATAGCCGATAGCGCTTCCACACAGTTGTCCACCAGCCAGTCATCCACACAGTCTCACTCTGACCCTCCTTCCTCCACACCTGGCCAACAGAGTCATCCCACCCTTGACCCCTCCCAGGAGCTCTTTTCGGGTCCTTTTTCAGATGTGCCGGAAGAATCCCAGGAGCTAGCAGAGGAATTTGTTTGTAGTGATGCCCAAACACTTGAGTTTTCGCCATCTCCTGCTGATGTGGACCCTGAACCAGCATCTGTTATCATGAGCGATGATGATGATGAGACGCAGTTGCCATCAAGGGAGGCTGTTGGAATGTCCAGTGGGCAGGAGGAGGAGCAGAGTGAGGAAGAGGAGGTGGTGGATGACGAAATGACCGACCCCACTTGGCCAGGGGTGATGTCCAGCGGGGAAAGCAGTGGAGAGGTGGTGGTCTGCGCAGCACCGAAAAAGGCAGCAAGAGGCAGAGGGATGTCCACAGGCAGAGGGATGTCCAGAGGCAGAGGGATGTCCAGAGGCAGAGGGATGTCCACAGGCAGAGGGATGTCCAGAGGCAGAGGACAGTCCAGACAGAGTAGTGAGGCCACAGCCAGCACGGCCGAAGCTGTTCCCGGCAGCGGGCAGTCGCGCGAAGCTCCCCCATCGAGGCCTCGTACTTCTGTGGTGTGGAGATTTTTTAATGTTTGTGCGGATGACAAACTGAGCGCGGTTTGCACACTCTGCCACTCAAAACTGAGTAGGGGCTCTGAGAAGAGCAATCTGACCACCTCAGGCATGCGGCGTCACTTGGAAGTCAAGCACTGGGCTGAGTGGGAGAGAGCAAACGCAATACAACCTGCGCCCGGTCCTGCTGCCACTGCCTCTTCCCCTTTGTTGTGTGCTGCCACTGCGGTCCAGACCTCCAGCCAGGACACCTCCACATCTGCCTCTGCCTCGGCTACTTTGGGGCCTTCTCCTTCAGCCTCCCCTTCCCCCGCCTCTTCGCCTGCACCTTCACACTCCTCGTCCCATCAACTGTCCATCTCGCAGGCGTTCGACCGCAGGCGGAAGTACGCCTCGAGTCACCCCCAAGCCCAAGCCTTAAACTGCCACATCTCCAAACTGCTGGCCCTGGAGATGTTGCCGTTTAGGCTTGTGGAGACGCAGGCCTTCCGCGACCTGATGGCGGCTGCCGCACCTCGCTATTCCGTCCCCAGCCGCCACTACTTTTCCCGGAGTGCCGTCCCCGCCCTGCACCAGCACGTGTCGCGTAACATCAGGCGGGCCCTGAGGTACGCAGTCAGCGCAAAGGTCCACTTGACCACCGACTCGTGGACAAGCGCTTGCGGCCAGGGACGCTACATCTTTTTGACGGCACACTGGGTGAATGTTGTGGAAGCGGGGACGGGGTCGCAAACAGAGACGGCCTACCTACCACCCCCGCCCAAGATTGCCAGCATGGGTTCTGATAAACCTCCCTCCTCCTCCTCTGCCTTAACATCGCCCTCAGCCGCTAGCTGGAAGCGTTGCAGTACTGGCGCGGGGAGACGTCAGCAGGCGGTGCTAAAGCTCATCAGCTTGGGCGACAGGAAGCACAGCGCCCCAGAGGTGAGGGACGCCATATTGCAGCAGACGGAGATGTGGCTGTCGCCGCTGCAGCTAGGACCAGGCATGGTCGTGTGCGATAACGGCCGTAACCTGGTGGCGGCTCTGGAGCTTGCCGAACTCAATCACGTACCATGCCTGGCCCACGTTTTTAATCTGGTAGTCCAAAAATTTCTAAAGACTTACCCCAACCTGGCAGAGCTACTGGTGAAAGTGCGGCGCTTGTGCGCTCACTTTCGGAAGTCAACTGTAGCTGCTGCTAGCTTAAAAAAAACTCCAGCAACGCCTCCATTTGCCTGAACATCGGCTGTTGTGCGACCTGCCGACTCGCTGGAATTCCACCTATTCCATGTTGGCCAGGGTGTGTGAGCAGCAGAGAGCATTGATGGAGTACCAGATTATGAATCCACGCGTGTCTCCAACTCAGCTCCCTCAGTTTGCCAACCACGAGTGGCCATGGATGGCAGACATATGCGATGTACTGCGTATCTTTGAGGAGTCCACCAAGAAGGTCAGCAGCGAGGACGCTATAGTGAGCGTAACCATCCCGCTCCTATGCGTCCTTAAAGAATCACTCATCGCAATAAGGGAGAACGCATTGCACGCAGAGGAGACGGGGGTAGGAGGAGACGCAACGGAGCTACACAGTCAGACCACACTTTTGTCTGCTTCTCGGTGGCAGTTGCAGGAGGAGGAGGAGGATGAGGAGGAGGAGGACGACGTGGAGGTGGCTGTGGAAGAGGAGGAGGATGCTGGCGGCGAGGGTAGCAGTCAGGCTGTGTGCGTCCCATTGGTTCAGCGCGGATGGGGCGGAGAGGAGGCGGAAGAGGAGGAAATGGCAAGTGATCCTTCTGGTGGGGGCAGTGAGGTCATGCCTATTCAGAGTCTGGCACACATGGCTGACTTCATGCTGGGCTGCTTTTCCCGGGACACACGTGTTGTCCGGATAGTGGAGAACAAACTGTACTGGGTCTTCGCACTCCTGGACCCCCGGTATAAAGATAACGTCTCCTCTTTTATTCCGGTAGAGGAGAGGACGAATCGATTGCTGGAATACCCGAGGGAACTCGTGCAGAACATGATGGAGATTTTCCCACCCACCATCGCTAGCGGCAGAGAGGAGAGGGTCTCCCAGAGTCCCACAACATCAATCAGGCCCACAGCCACCAGGGGAACACTCTCCAAGGTGTGGGACACGTTCATGGCACCCCCTCGTGCAACTTCCATCACTGCGGGGCCCGCTATCAGCAGGAGGGACAAGTATCGGCGGATGTTGCGGGAGTACCTGGCAGACCGTAACCCTGTCCTCCCCGATCCCTCGGCGTCCTACACTTACTGGGTCTCCAAGTTGGACACGTGGCTGGAACTGTCCCTGTACGCCTTGGAGGTGCTTGCCTGCCCTGCCGCCAGCGTGCTATCAGAAAGGGTGTTCAGCGCAGCCGGGGGCATTATAACCGATAAGCGCAGCCGCCTGTCAACCGACAGTGCCGACAGGCTGACGCTAATCAAAATGAACAGCAAGTGGATTGACCCGGACTTTGCTTCTCCAACCGTGGAAAGCAGCCAAAACTGAAGTGCCATCTGTATGAAGTGCCATTTCCTCCTCCACCTCCTCCTCCTTAACCGCCGTAGAATTGCTCCGTAAATAAGAAAAATTTATATATTTATGGCTCACCTCTTGGGCCTCCACATAATTTTTAACAGGTCTCACTTCTTGGGCCTCCACATAATTTTTAAGAGGTCTCACCTCTTGGGCCTGCACAAAATGTTTAAGAGGTCTCACCTCTTGGGCCTCCACATAATTTTTAACAGGTCTCACCTCTTGGGCCTCCACAAAATCTTTAAGAGGTCTCACCTCTTGGGCCTCCACATAATTTTTAAGAGGTGTCACCTCTTGGGCCTCCACAAAATCTTTAAGAGGTCTCACCTCTTGGGACTCCACATAATTTTTAACAGGTCTCACCTCTTGGGCCTCCACATAATTTTTAACAGGTCTCACCTCTTGGGCCTCCACATAATTTTTAAGAGGTCTCACCTCTTGGGCCTGCACAAAATGTTTAACAGGTCTCACCTCTTGGGCCTCCACAAAATCTTTAAGAGGTCTCACCTCTTGGGCCTCCACAAATCTTTAAGAGGTCTCACCTCTTGGGACTCCACATAATTTTTAACAGGTCTCACCTCTTGGGCTCCACATAATTGTTAACACGTCTCACCTCTTGGGCCTCCACATAATTTTTAATACGTCTCACCTCTTGGGCCTCCACATAATTGTTAACACGTCTCACCTCTTGGGCCTCCACATAATTTTTAATACGTCTCACCTCTTGGGCCTCCACATAATTTTTAACCCATCTCACCTCTTGGGCCTCCACAAAATCTTTAAGAGGTCTCACCTCTTGGGCCTCCACATAATTTTTAACAGGTCTCACCTCTTGGGCCTCCACATAATTTTTAAGAGGTCTCACCTCTTGGGCCTCCACATAATTTTTAACAGGTCTCACTTCTTGGGCCTCCACATAATTTTTAAGAGGTCTCACCTCTTGGGCCTGCACAAAATGTTTAAGAGGTCTCACCTCTTGGGCCTCCACATAATTTTTAACAGGTCTCACCTCTTGGGCCTCCACAAAATCTTTAAGAGGTCTCACCTCTTGGGCCTCCACATAATTTTTAAGAGGTGTCACCTCTTGGGCCTCCACAAAATCTTAAGAGGTCTCACCTCTTGGGACTCCACATAATTTTTAACAGGTCTCACCTCTTGGGCCTCCACATAATTTTTAACACGTCTCACCTCTTGGGCCTCCACATAATTTTTAAGAGGTCTCACCTCTTGGGCCTGCACATAATTTTTAAGAGGTCTCACCTCTTAGGCCTCCGCAAAATCTTTAAGAGGTCTCACCTCTTGGGCCTCCACATAATTTTAAACAGGTCTCACCTCTTGGGCCTCCACATAATTTTAAACAGGTCTCACCTCTTGGGCCTCCACACAATTTTTAAGACGTCTCACCTCTTGGGCCTCCACAAAATTTTCCATGAGCCTCTGGCCAGCCCACGGCCTCTTCCTGCCTTTTGCGGTCCTACGCATCCCTCAACATCCCCACTGCTTTACCTGCTAGACATGACACTGGGCCAGGTCGGGTCACTGACATCTCAAGCGCCAACAATTTGGGCATTTTAAGGCTTCTGCATGTGTTTGAGTTGTTTTTACATTTTAAAGAAGACATGTCTGACCACATCTCACACACACACACAATGACAATTAGGGGTGGGGTCTATTTGCTTTCCCCCTTGCCTATGCCATCTGTGGTTGTCATAGGCAACGTGATTTTAAGGGGTGCAGAATTTCATCTTCTTTTTTGTCTAGTTTGGCTTGGGGTCCATGGCAATGTAGAGGAAAGAAGGTTTCCTTGTATGGTCTCACTTTACAGAGAGGTTAGATTGTCTTTGGAGTGTATTGTTGAGAGGCTGTGATAGTGGCGTAATAGTGTGACTTGGGCGCGTTATATGCACCCAGACATGCTTCCCCTGCTGTCCCAGTTGCATTCCAGCAGTGTTGGCATCCTTTTCTGAGGTTTCAGGGTGGACTTGGTGACCTCCAAGTGGTCGAATTGAGATTTCCAAGTGGCGAGCATTTTTTTCCCATAGACTTTAATGGGATTCGATATTCGGTCGAATAGTCGAATTTCGCGGTCTATTCGAATCGAATTTCGAACTTTCGAATATTTCACTACTCGCTCATCTCTAATAGCTATCATTGCAAAAGTAGTATTGCCTGCCATAGGCTCTGCAGAAAGAGACTTTAGGAAGCTAGAGAGGTAAGACTACTATATTCCCCATCCTTGCTCAAATCCATATATTGCTATCTAGGGAGATTTTGCATTGGGAATTGTTGGAATTATGTTTTGATACCATTAGATGTACTACAACTCCCATTCTGCCCTTAAAAGAGTAAAGAGTGATGTTTGTTTTCTACCTCTGGCCTGATTACTGACTCCTGCACCATATTCCGGCCATTGCACCCTACCTTTCCTGCCTTGCACCCACACCAAACCTGCGACATCAAGGGCACCATCAGACAGGAGCGCCAACATCAGGCTGTGCCCTCCTTTCACTGTCCTGGCCCTAGGGAGCATAGGTGTGTAGACTTACACTGTGATTGACTGTTGCAACCAGAGACACCACCACTCCCATCCTCTCCTCTTCTTATCCTAGGCTGTTTGGCACATTAATAGCAGCAGGCCATCTGAATGTGAAAACTGCTGCTGCGACTGCCGCATTTAGTACTCCCCCTACTGCCACTACCATTACCCCTACACAGCTACAATCTACTGCCTTGTTGCTAATACAAATACACAGCCGCACATTTACTGCCTTGTCTGTTCCATGTTGTGCTGCTACTATTGCTGCCACTATTACCCCTACACAACATACTCTTTCCACATGCATAATGTATCATGGCGGCATTCTGTGCCCACCACAATCCCACTATCTGGGGTGGGAACGAAAGCCGCATCACTCAGCTAGCTTCTGTCCGGCAGCCAGACTCCTGTGTCCCACGCGGCAGGCTACAACCTGGCAGAAAGGTCTCTTCCTGTGTGTGTATTAGAGAGACTTTGCCCTGCAGCGCAGCAAGGGTTAATTCTCCTTTCTGATCCAGTGCTCAACTGTTTGAATAATGAGCTAATCAACTCTCCTATATATGCTGGGCTGTTTGCTTGATCCCTTGACTGAGAAATATACCTTTATAGGTTGCTAGATCCTGTTAAAGAGCTTCTGCCTGATTTCTGGACTCTGACTCTCTGTTGCCTGACCTGTCCAGTGCCCATTCATCACACTGATCCTGAGCCAAACTCTGCTTTCTCTGACCTCTGCCTGTTTACTGACTACCATTGTTGCCTGATCCCTTTGTGCTGTTGTGGGCTGTCCCCCAGGGGTCCCTGTGTTTAGGAATGCGAAGTGGTATATTGTGGCCTGATAGTTTTGTGTCACGGTGCTTTGACATGGATACTGTCATTCCCCGGGGTTAGGTTCAGTAGAAAGTAGTTGTAGTTGGTGGAATAAGTAGAATCCAGACCTGGTGAAGTTTACCAGTTTTTCCTTGAATAAACTTACAATAATCTTGTGCTATCCAAACAATACTTGATCTTTCTCTTGGCTCCAGCAGGGCAAACTGGCAGGAGAGCTCAAATACGTTGCTTTATCTTTTTCTGCTGTGCTAATCTATGGCTTCAGTCTGGTTACTGGACTTTCTAGCAGTTCTGGTAACTTTAAGTGGGGGTGCCTTTTGCCATTGACCCCCTTGTAATATTCAGTTTATGAACTACAAGGAGTTGTGGTGCTCTACAAGCTGCTTCCCCTGGAAGACTTCTCTCACTGAGCCATGTCTTGTCTCCCTCCAACTCTCAATTCACTTAAGCTTCCTGCAACCCTTCCCTTGATAGGACGCAGGACTACTTCTGCCCAAAAGGGGGGAGAATGGAATGGTAAGCTCCATTCTAGTTAAAGATCTCACTCTGCCAGAAACACTGCCACCTGCTGGACAACCAGGCACAGTGCATGTAATATCAAAAAATAACTTACATCGCAGTATTATTAAGGCACAGTATCAGAGGACCTAGAATCAAATACACAGATTATATTATTTGTTAGCCATTAGAGACAGTAACTAGGTATAGGAATGGTAGTACCTACTTTGGGGTACTACAGTACTTTGTTCTGGTGTCTCTGACTCCAATAGGTCAGCAGCCAACCATTCCAGTTGGTTGGCACTGTGGGTACAACATTCAATATCAATAGCACACTGGGGGGAAATTTTTTGAGGCTTATTCCGAACAAGCCACTGTTAATTCTAACATAAACATTTGTGTGTGTATAAACAAAGGCAGGCATCAGCCCCCATTAGACATAAACTTTGGATGTTTGTTCACAACAAGCCACTGTTTCATCTGACACTGACAGTGTGTGTGTATAAACAGGGGCAAGCATCTGATCCCATTAAGGTATTATTTATGGACCAAACAAGCCACTGCTTTTTTCATTTTAATATCATGTTGACATACCGTGTTTAACCCCTTGAGGACAGAGCCCATTTTGGCCTTAATGTCTGGGCCAAATTTTTGAATTCTGACATGTGTCACTTTATGTGGTTATAACTTTGGAACGCTTTTACTTATCCAGGCCATTCTGAGATTGTTTTCTTGTGACACATTGTACTTCATGACAGTCATAAATTTGAGTCAATATATTTCACCCTTATTTATGAAAAAATCCCAAATTTACCAAAAATTCGGAAAAATTTGCAAATTTCCAAATTTCAATTTCTCTACTTTCAAAATACACCGTAATACCTCCAAAAATATTTTTTATTTTACATTCCCCATATGTCTACTTTATGTTGGCATCATTTTGTAAACGTCATTTTACTTTTTTAGGACGTTAGGAGGCTTAGAAGTTTAGAAGCCATTTTTCAAATTTTCACCAAATTTTCCAAAACCATTTTTTTTTAGCACCAATTCAGATATAAAGTGATTTTGAGGGGCTTACATAAGGAAACCCCCCATAAATGACCCCATTTTAAAAACGTCACCCCTCAAAGTACTCAGAATTAGATTGTTGAAGTTTGTTAACCCTATAGGTGTCTCACAGGAATAACCCAAAGATAGTCTGTAAAAATGGAAAATCAGATTTTTTAGACTTACACATTGGTGTAACCCAAATTTTTCATTTTAACAAAGGGTAGAAGGATAAAAAGCCCCACAAAATTTGTGGTGCAATATCTCCCGAGAACGGAAATACCCCATATGTCTATGTAAAGTATTGTGTGGGTGCACAGAACGGCTTAGAAAGGAAGCAGCGCAGTGTGAATTTTGGAGAGTGGATTTGGCTGGAATTGTCACTGGGGGCTATGTTGCGTTCACAAAGCCCCCCTGTGTCTGAACACTGGAAACCCCTCACATGTGACCCCATTTTGGAAACGACACCCCTCAAGGAACATTTCAAGGGGTGCAGTGATCAGTTAGACCTAATTGGTAAATTACAGAAATTTAGGAAAGTGGACAGTGAAAATGAAAAATCCATTTTTTTGTTTTCACTGTCCACTTTCCTAAAATTCTGCAATTTACCTATTGGATCTAACTGATCACTGCACCCATTGAAATGTTCCTTGAGGGGTGTCGTTTCCAAAATGGGGTCACATGGGGGGGGTTTCCACTGTTTAGACACAGGGGGGCTTTGTAAATGTGACATAGCCCCCAATGACAATTCCAGCCAAATCCACTCTCCAAAATCCAATGGGGGCTCTTTCCTTTCTAAGCTATGCTGTGGGCCCGTACACCACTTTATATCCACATATGGGGTATCTACATTCTCGGGAGAAATTGCATCACAAATATTGGGGGGCTTTTTCTTCTAATAACCCTTTTGATCATGAAAAATATGGGCCTACCTCAACATATAAGTGTAAAAAATATTTTTTTTCATTTCCATTGTCCACTTTAATAAACTTCTGTAAGTTACCTATAGGGTCTAACTGTTCACTGCACCCCTTAAAATGTTCCTTGAGGGGTGTCGTTTCCAAAATGGGGTCACTTTTTGGGGGCGTTCACTGTTCAGATACCAGGGGGGCTTTGTAAAAGCAACATGGCCCCCCAGTGACAATTCCAGCCAAATCCACTCTCCAAAATCCAAAGGACGCTCTTTCCTTTCTAAGCCATGCTGTGTGCCCGTACACCACTTTATATCCACATATGGGGTATCTACATTCTCGGGAGAAATTGCATCACAAATATTGGGGGGCTTTTTCTTCTAATAACCCTTTTGATCATGAAAAATATGGGCCTACCTCAACATATAAGTGTAAAAAATATTTTTTTCATTTCCATTGTCCACTTTAATAAACTTCTGTAAGTTACCTATAGGGTCTAACTGTTCACTGCACCCCTTAAAATGTTCCTTGAGGGGTGTCGTTTCCAAAATGGGGTCACTTTTTGGGGGCGTTCACTGTTCAGATACCAGGGGGGCTTTGTAAAAGCAACATGGCCCCCCAGTGACAATTCCAGCCAAATCCACTCTCCAAAATCCAAAGGACGCTCTTTCCTTTCTAAGCCATGCTGTGTGCCCGTACACCACTTTATATCCACATATGGGGTACCTACATTCTCAGGAGAAATTGCATCATAAATTTTGTGGTGCTTTTTCTCCTTACACCCTTTGTGAAAATAAAAAATTTAGGCCTACACCAACATATAAGTATAACAAAAATAATTTTTTTACGCTTATATGTTTGGGTAGGCCCAAATTTTTCATTTTCACAAGTGGTATAAGGAGAAAAAGCCCCCCAATATTTGTGATGCAATTTCTCCTGAGAACATAGATACCCCATATGTGTATATAAAGTGGTCTATGGGCCCACAGCATAGCTTAGAAAGGAAAGAGCGCCCTTTTGGATTTTTAACAGTGGATTTGGCTGGAATTGTCACTGGGGGCTATGTCACATTTACAAAGCCCCCATGTGTCTAAACAGTGGAAACCCCCCACATGTGACCCCATTTTGGAAACGATACCCCTCATGGAACATTTCAATGGGTGCAATAGGTGGTTACACCCCATAGGTAAGTTACTGTAGTTTGGGAAAATGGATGGTTGAAATGAAAAACCCATTTTTTTTATCTCCACTATCCATTTTCCCAAACTACAGTAACTTACCTATGGGGTCTAACCACTCATTGCACCCATTGAAATGTTCCTTGAGGGGTTACGTTTCCAAAATGGGGTCACATGTGGGGGTTTCCACTGTCCAGACACTAGGGGGGCTTTGTAACCATGACATAGCCTCCAGTGACAATTCCAGCTAAATCCAAAATCCAAAGGTCACTCTTTCCTTTCTAAGCCCTACTGTGGCGGGCACACAACACTTTACATCCACATATGGGGTATCTATGTTCTCAGGAGAAATTGCATTAAAAATAGTGGGGGGCTTTTTCTCCTAAGACCCTTGAGAAAATGAAAAATTAGGGCCTACCCCTATATATAAGTGGAAAAAAAAAACTATTTTTTACACTTATTTGTTGGGTGGGCACAATTTTTTTCATTTTTATAAGGGGTCTTAGGAGAAAAAGCCCCCCAATATTTGTAATGCAATTTCTCCTGAGAACGTAGATACCCCATATGTGGATGTAAAGTGGTGTGTGCCCGCACAGTAGGGCTTAGAATGAAAGGAGCGCCCTTTGCATTAGTCTGGAATTGCAATGTATTTCTATTACCAGGGCAGGAATTCCTCTGCATTCCGGAGTACCTGGCTTGTGACATCACTCCGGTTGTGACATCACGCTGTACTAGTGATGTCACAGGCCAAGTGCTCACAGGCCCTGTAGTGTTGATCCAGAGGAAGGCAAAAACCCCAGGAGGCAGACGCCAATTTACCTCACTGTAAGGAAAAAATTCCTTCCTGACTCCAATCTGGCAATCGGAATAAATCCCTGGATCAACAACCTTCTCGGTTGAGTTCACCATGACCGTTTCCTCTGGTCCATGGTGTCTCAACGCTCTTACAGTGAAGAATCCCAGGGGTGACCTTAAAAAATGGGGACAAAGATCACAGAAATCTAATACCTCATAGACGTGTGGTACGCCTTGAAGCATTCATTTATGCAGAGGCCCGGGTGATCGGGACAGGTGTCACATTGATATCTGGTGTCCCTTCGTATACCTCTTTTGTAACACACTCTGCATCTTTTCTGTGATCGTCCCTTTTTTCCCGGAGTGGGGGACTTCACCCGGGAAATGTTGCCCTGGGACAATACGGGAGCCTTCAGTTCCAGAGGTGCTCGCCTGTTCTTGGTCACCAAATATCAAGGCCTTTATTACTACCTCCTGGAACTGAAGGAATCTCCTTGTGTAACCGTTCAAGCGGCAAAGTACAAAGGCGTTGTACATTGCCGTTTGAACCATGTGGACAACCAGCTTCTTGTACCAGACTCTGGTTTTCCTCATGGCGTTATATGGTTTGAGGACTTGATCAGACAGATCAACTCCTCCCATATATGGTTTGTAATCCACACACAGTTCGGCTTTAGGATCTCTGTTGTGGAACCACGCAGCGTCACAGGGGTGCTGCCGCTGTCATGTAATGGTGGTCAGCATAAGGACATCCCTTTTGTCCTTATATCTGACCAGCAACATTCTATCACTACAATAGGCCCCTACTATCACCCCGTGGTATCGGTGTTGCTAACAGGGAGGTTGGGAGGCCTCTCAGGTTTTTCCTTGCAGTTCCGCAAGCTGTGGTAGCTCGGGCAGCAAGGGCCTGAAGAGATGGACGCTGGTGTAGAAGTTATCAACGTACAGTTGATAACCCTTGTCCAGCAGTGGGAACATTAGGTCCCACACTATTTTCCCGCTAACTCCAAGGGTGGGGGGGCATTCTGGGGGCTCTATGCGGGTATCCCTCCCTTCGTAAACTCTAAACCTGTAAGTGTACCCGGAGGTACTCTCACAGAGTTTATAGAGTTTAATCCCGTACCGTGCCCGCTTACTCGGCAGGTACTGCCGGAAGTGAAGTCTGCCCTTGAAACTTACTAGGGATTCGTCAAGGGACAGAAACTTCTCCGGGGTATAGGCCTCAACAAATTTCTTGGCGAAGTGATCTATGACCGGCCGTATTTTGAACAGCCGGTCATATGTGGGGTGATCACGGGGTGGACACGTTGCAATTATCATTGTAATGCAAGAACTTTAGGATCAGTTCGAACCGTTGCCGTGCCATCGCCATGCGGTATATTGGAGTGTTGTATATAATGTCACCACTCCAATATTGCCGAATTTTGGGTTTCTTCACTAGACCCATATGCAGAAAGAGACCCCAAAATGTCTTAATCTCTGCTGCATTCACAGACGTCCACGCCTGTGGGGGTCTGTGATAGCAAGACGTCGGATTTTGGGCCAGGAATTGACTGGCATATAAATTTGTTTGCACCACCATGTGCTCAACAAATTCATCACAGAAAAAGAACGTAAAAAAATCAATTTCTGTGAAATTTGTTGTGCACATCTGGATTCCTGCGCGTCCCACAAACGCAGGAATGCATGGTGCGTAATTTGGGGTGGCTGGGGTCCACACAGGAGCCCCTGTATGGGGGGGCTCCGGTGCGACCGTTCTGGGACGTCGCCTAATTGGACGCTCGTCATCACTGGATGACGAGGAGGAAGAAGAATGGAGGAAAGCAGGATCCTCTTCTTCTTCCTCACTGGCGGTATCGGTGTCGGAGTTATTGGCAATAATTTCATATGCCTCTGACACCGTATACCCCCTGTGGGATCTGCGGGACATTTTTATTTTCTAGGGGGAATGTGATGTGTGTGTGGGGGGTGAAATTACTTTATTATGTGTGTAGCGTAGTGTAGGGCAGTGTAGTGATTTTACTTTCAACCACTTTTGTGTCACTTTTTACCGGTGTGCATCCACTGGATGCACGCCAGGAAAAAAAACTGATAACTACTTATCAGCCGCAAAAAAACTGGCTCAATAAGCAGTTATCAGCCACGGACAACCTGGCCACACAGATGTTAGCCAGATGGCAAAAAAAAAAAAAAAACTGATAACCGCTGATCAGCCGCAAAACACGTCTGATCAGTGATTATCGGCCCGCAGACACGGGAGAATATGGCCATACAGATGTTGGCCAGATGATCCCCAAAAAAAAAAAACTCTAATTAGCTGCTAGATGCAGGCAGGCCACTAGGTGGCACTGCTCTGCAAGAAGCTGGAGCTCCGGAACCACGAGGACGCAGACGGAGGCAGCAGCAGCAGCCAGAGGGACGGAGGACTGCAGGACAGGTAAGTAGGACAGGACTGGGGGGCCGGGGGGGGCACTTTACCTAACCAGGCACCTGCTCAGCTCGCAATCCGGACAAACAGGAAGCAGGCTGAGCAGGTGCCATTATTTAACTTTTTTTAACTTTATTATTTTGATTTTCTTTGTTCAGTGATTGGTCAGTGACCAGTCACTGACCAATCACAGCCGATCGGGGGGGGCGGGGGAGACACCCTGACCTCCCCCTAACCCCTGACACTCGGCGGGGATTCGCTAGAATAGCGCTATCCCCGCCGAGTACACGGAGCCTGCTGTGAATGGCTGGTCTGAATAGACCAGCCATTCACAGCGATCGCCATTATGGGGGGTGCACGGCACCCCCCGAGGCCTTCACTATGGATGGCTGGCTGTGTCTAACAGCCGCCATCAAAGCATGTTAACCCCGCTGCACTGAGCAGCGGGGGTTAACATGCATGACGTACCGGTACGCCCTGTTGCGCGAAGTACATCGCGCCCATGACGTACCGGTACGTCAATTGTCGCCAAGGGGTTAAACACCATTTGCCTTAAATAAGAGACCATTTTTGGAACATTTTCATCTTAAAAAGTATAACACATGCAATGACACAATGTATTTTTAAACAGGCTGCTTGTTAACACCATCGACCATGTGTTTACCCAGAGCTATATTTGTCATTATTGATGTCTTTGCATGAAAGAGGTTAAAGGCGGTGGGGGGAATTAAAAAAATAAAAAAGAGAGACAAAATATTTAAAAAATCCTCAGAGTGTCATATACCAATTCAGTCCAGTTGGAGCACTTTTGATTTGAGTAGGATCGATTCAGACCTGAAACCAATTTCAAGAAATTTGTTCATCTCTAATTTTAAACTATGCATGCTTGTTCTGTATCTTAGTCTCTGAGCTTATCCACACCTCTATAATACAGAAGCCATAAATTTAATACAATTCTGTCATGGAGGTGTGCAGGAAAAATTTTTATTCTATCACAGAGGTGTGAATAATCCATTAGGCTGTGTTCACACAGGCTAAATTCACATTCTATTTGGCCACCACAGTTAAGACATCCACAGCACTCAAGTTATAATTTGCAGTTAGAAATCCATTATTTTATCAAGTAATCATACAGGCATTGGTAAGACAAAATCATTAGATAACTGTTAACAGAGCCATCAGATTGACCATTTAGACCAATCCTTTAGACTTTCCTGAGTGATGTGGCTGAACGTACAAAACATAAATATATATTAGTCTTATTAATATGGATTCTCTGGATGTAACAGTATAAAGACAAGTGTACAGGGTGGGACATTTATATGGATACACCTAAATAAAATGGGAATAGTTGGTGATATTAACTTCCTGTTTGTGGCACATTAGTATATGGGAGGGGGAAAACTTTTCAAGATGGGTGGTGACCGTGGCGGCCATTTTGAAGTCGGCCATTTTGGATCCAACTTTAGTTTTTTCAATGGGAAGAGGATCATATGACACATCAAATCTATTGAGAATTTCACAAGAAAAACAATGGTGTGCTTGGTTTTAACGTTACTGTATTCTTTCATGAGTTATTTACAAGTTTCTGACCACTTATAAAATATGTTCAAAGTGCTGCTCATTGTGTTGGATTGTCAATGAACCCTCTTCTCCCACTCTTCACACACTGATAGCAACACCGCAGAAGAAATGCTAGCACAGGCTTCCAGTATCCATAGTTTCAGGTGCTGCACATCTCGTATCTTCACAGCATAGACAATTGCCTTCAGATGATCCCAAAGATAAAAGTTTAAGGGGGTCAGATCGGGATATGTGAAATTGCTACATGATGATGTGTTTCCCTCTTTATGCACTGAAGCTGGCACGTTCCCTGAGTTTTTCCAGCACGATGGTGCACCACCACATTATGGGTGTCTGGTCCGAGCATTCCTAGATAAACAGTTTCCTGGAAAGTGGATTGGTCATCGTGGGCCAGTTGAATGGCCCCCAAGGTCTCCTGATCTGACCCCCTTAGACTTTTATCTTTGGGGTCATCTGAAGGCAATTGTCTATGCTGTGAAGATACGAGATGTGCAGCACCTGAAACTACGAATACTGGAAGCCTGTGCTAGCATTTCTACTGCGGTGTTGCTATCAGTGTGTGAAGAGTGGGAGAAGAGGGTTGCATTGACAATCCAACACAATGGGCAGCACTTTGAACACATTTTATAAGTGGTCAGAAATTTGTAAATAACTCATGAAAGAATAAAGTTACATTAAAACCAAGCACACCATTGTTTGTCTTGTGAAATTCTCAATAAGTTTGATGTGTCATATGACCCTCTTCCCATTGAAAAAACTAAAGTTGGATCCAAAATGGCCGACTTCAAAATGGCCGCCATGGTCACCACCCATCTTGAAAAGTTTTCCCCCTCCCATATACTAATGTGCCACAAACAGGAAGTTAATATCACCAACCATTCCCATTTTATCTAGGTGTATCCATATAAATGGCCCACCCTGTATAATGAGAGCTATAGAAACTGTTGTGCAACACTGATGGTGGACTCAGTTTTGAAAGTGCTGTGGATTTCTTCATTGTCTGATTTGGAGACTGCACCAAGTCCTCGATGAGTACCAAGAGTTAATAGGGTTGTGCCAAGTTTTCAAATATTTCCCATCCATAGTCATAGTCAACAGCAGAGGACTGGGGTTATTGTCTGCAACTGGCGATAACGCCGATTGCAGACATTTAACCCTTTAGATGCCATGGTCATGGGTGGCCTCTAAATGCCAAAAAAGGAAGTGCTTGCTTCTGGGTCAAAAACGGTTTCACCATACGATCAGGAGAGCAGTTCCTCTCTGAAGAATCCCAGCGTATCAGAGCTGCAGTTCATATAGAGGCTCGCAGGTGGCAGGTCTCCATAGGATAACTGCAAATGGTGCTTGAACTGCAGTGTAAGCGAAAAGCAATCAGAAGATGACATATTCTAGCCTCTGATTGGGGCTAAAAAATGTTTAAAAAAGTCTGAAAAAAGTTTGAAAAAATATTTTAAAAAATTAAAAAAATATACAAATTTAAATCACTTGTCTAAAATAAATAATAAAAACATAAATATCATGGGCATTGCCATGTCCCAAAATGCCTGAACTATTAAAATTTTAAAATATCTATCCCATATGGCAAATGGCTTAATAAAAGAAAAAATCTGGGGGACTACTATCTCTCCTTGGGAAGAGAGCGCCTTAGTTGCCATGAGGAGCCTTATAGGTCATACTCCTCTGAAGTTCTGGAAAGAAAGGGGTGCAAATGAGCTCTCCAAGTCATGTCTCAAGGCCTATTTAAAAGGTTGAACATTGACTTATAGGATCGGATAGCTGCCTTACATATGGTGGCATTAGAGGCAGAGCTTGTTTAGAGCTCATTTGAATCCCTTTCTTCCCAGAATCAAAGGGGAGCATTTATGGCCTAAAAGTCTCCTCACACTCTTTCCCCAATGTACTCTCTCCCCAAGGAGATATAGTAGCCCCCAAATCCTGACTTAAGCCAGGACTCTCTGCACTGCACTGCAGAGGGGCAATCAATGGAAAACAACTGTTTGTAGATCAGGTGTTGGCTTATTTAATATCTGAGTCATATCTCAAGGCCTATTTAAAGGCTTGAACATTGACTTATAGGATAGCTGCCTTACAACTAGTGGCAATAGAGACAGAGCTTGAAAAAAAAAATCAAAATGGCCTTTTCACCATTTTTTCATTACATCACTTACCCCCAAAAATTGAACAAAATGTGCTAAAACAGTCATACACATTCCAAAACTGTATCAATCAAAACTAACAATTGTTCCATTCCCACACAGCTCCGTAAACATAACTATAAGAAAGTTATGGGGGTCACAATATGGCGTTTAAAAGAAAAAAACATTTTTAGAGTTTTTTTTTTTCCAGTAATAAAACATAAGAAAAACTTTATAACTGTGGTATTGTTGTAATCAACAATACTGGACTTCTTGCGACTGTCATGGCTATCCCATTTATTTCTATGGGATCTCCGCTACTCAGCGATCCTGGCCACGACAGGTGTCACACGATTAGGCTTCATTCACACGACCGTATTTTGTTTCCGTGTCCGTTCCTTTTTTTTTGCGGACCGTATGTGGAACCATTCATTTCAATGGGTCCGCAAAAAAAACGGAAGTTACTCCGTGTGCATTCCGTTTCCGTATGTCTGTATTTCCGTTCGGCAAAAAAGATAGAACATGTCCTATTCTTGTCCGTTTTGCTGACAAGGATAGGCATTGTTACAATGGATCCACAAACAAAACAGAAACACGGATGCCATACGGAACGCCATCCGTTTTTTTTGCGGATCCGCAATTTGCGGACCGCAAAACACATACGGTCGTGTGAATGAAGCCTAAGTGCTTCTGTGTAGCCCTAGCCTTAGAAGCCAAAATCAGGAGTGGATCATAAAAGGAGAGAAAATATAAAAGACAAACTTTTTTTTAGTTTGGCTTTCAAAACTGCATGCAGAAACCTGAATGTGCGGCCCTACCCTGACGACGTGGGTGTCATTTTGGGATTGGCATAGTTAGTATAATAAAGATCACATAAAACGTGCCTTCAACATATAGGTACTTGGTGTGTTCACAGTGAATTTTGCTAATAATATTGATGTGGAGAAACATGAATATATCTAAGTGCATAGCATCTGCAGAAACTGTTCTGTTTGATCCTTGCCTTTCATGTTTTGATCATTTGATCATTTTGCATTTGATTTTAGCTCCCAATAGGCCCTGTTCATATGATGTATTTATTTGCAGTTTTTGTTAAGGACTATATACAAAAAAGAGAAATATGAGTATTTCCTAATTTATTTCCAAATTTTCCACTGATTTGAATTCACATTCCACATCTGACAATGTTATAAAAAAAAATATGCACCAAATGGTGTACCAAATGACACTGTGTGAACCTGGGTTTGTGGGCACTTTCACATGAAGTCCTATTTATCTACCAATAAAAGCTTCATATCTCTATTTCATTTTCTGCCACACTCCCTCTTGTCTCTCTTATTCACTCTCCCTCCTTTCATTCTGTCCCACTGCAGGGGGCTTTAGAGCCAGCACAATTCTACTGTTTTGGCCGTGAGTTCCCCAGAAATGTAATTATGCTCTAAAATGTGGTTAGCATTGCAGTAAATATCGCACAGAGCTTCCAAATTACATTTGGGGTGTAAAAGGGATTGAATTTCATTGCAAGTTGACACTCAATTACAATTTCCATATATCTTGCATGTGGGGGGGTTGGCGATTTTAACCATTGACTGCTCAAATGTATTGAAATGCTCTGTCTGAGGAATATATCAAGCCTAGAGAGAAGCATACGCTATTGCATGAATTCAGCCCAATGTTCAACGTTTATTTTAATTAATACACATTCTATTGTATAAAGATGAGTAAAGATATTTTCAAAGCTTGTACATGGTCATAGACAATTGAAAACTCATCAGCAATACTCAGTTCAATTACAGTTGTAGAAGTACTGTAGGAATGATAGATCTGCAAAGTGTCCCACTTCAGGTTGATATTATTAATAATCATAATAGTACTGTTTCATGCAGAGCTTGCAATATACTTGCTGAAAAACTGAATACCATAGTGTATGCCCTTAAAGTTTGAAATAGCATTTGAACAACTTTTTCTTGATTTCTCATAGAGGTATTATATATGTATCCACCAAGTCACTACAGTTCTGTGGTACATATGTTCCATATGGATGTGAGTGGAAGGAGGTATGCAGAGGTACAGTATGGGCCTATATAACTCTCACAGAGTCATTATACAGGCATTCATTTGCATAAGGACTAAAAGCTAGATATGTAAGTTTTGGAAATTTGTTATGATGAAACAGAGTTGATTAAACAAGGAATAATGGAGAAACTTGTGTGAAAAGATTGTCTTCTTTTATTCCAAGTGACATGTTATGAAGACATATATCTGAGGTCTTAATGTCTGTCACTTTGTGGATTACTATACATGTGGAGCTCTTCTCCAAGTTCAGCATAGTTAAACTACACATTGAAATGGACATTAAAGGTGTATTCTGGTTGTGACTGATTTTCCCAAATCCCAACATGTCCAGGGTGCTATTATGTGACATCAGAGGACATTACAGGGAAGATGTACTGTATAAGAGGAGAGAACGACAACTCTCAGCACGTCCAAGCTAATATTATATATCAGAGGACATTACAGGGAGGTAGAATAAGAGGTTATAAATTTAACTCCTAGCATGTCCAGACTGTTGTTATGTGATATCAGAGGACATTGCAGGAGGAGATATGAGGAGATAACTGCAACTCCCAGCATGTCCAGACTATTATGTGATATCAGAGGACATTGCAGAAGGAGATATGAGGAGTGAACTACAACTCCTGACATGTCCAGACTATTATGTGATATCAGAGGACATTACACTAAGAGGTACAAAAGAAGGATACTACAACTTCCAGCACATCCAGGCTGTTATTATAAGATATCCGAGGACATTACAGGGAGGAGACAACTACAACTCCCAGCATTTCCCGGGCTCTTACATTAAATCAATGCTTCTTCACTTTCTTCTCCCCCACACAAAGCTCAATCCCCTCATGTCACAGGGAATGATCACAGGTCCTTTACCACCTCTTTGCTTTTCCACTGCTGAGCTCTTTCCCCTCCCGCACTGTTTACATGACGGTGATGTCATCACAGGTCCTTTACTACCTCTTTGCCTCTTCACTGCTGAGCTCCATCCATTCTGCACTGGTCACACGATGGTGACATTATCACTGGTACTTCAGCTCTTGCTAATGGCTGTTATCACACATTAGTAGAGCACTGTTACTACCTATATATAGGGGTGGGCATAGTGAGACAGTGGTGAAAAAACGGATTTGTCCTGCCAAATCCTAGACGGCTAGGATCTATGGGAGTCCTATCACTGGGACCCCTACCAGTCATGAGAATGGGGACACTGTACCCCTTGAGGCCCCCGAAATAAATGGAGCGGCAGGTCAGGTATGCGTCTTATCCTTAAACCTAAATTGTTTGTCTAGAAAAGCTACTCCAGTTTCCCTACTCCACCCTCCTACTGGAGTGAGATTGTGACTTTTTAAAAAAGTATCAATGATAAATCTGGAGTGCGACTCACTAAGATAACAGACCACATCCATTTTTCCACCCACATTTCAAAACTTCAGTGTAAAAATGCAAAACAGTTACAAACTTTTTGCACAAGTGCATAAAGTTGCAAAAGCCATATTTACTGATTTTTTGAAGCTAGAATTCTAAGTGAAGGCATAATAAATCAGGGCCTTGGTGTTTGATAATATGGGATAACTGTCATTGTCATTAGAGACATCTCATACAGAATATCTCACCTGCAATACTGACAATGATTTTTTGGAGTGTGTGGGGGATGTATGGGGAAGTATATATCTGTAGGTTCACTCTCCCCTTCCAAAGTGTAGTTTAAAAGAATTTTTATTCATACTCTTGGAGGGAACAGAAAGAGCATTTCATCTGTTTATAGTCCCAAAGAAATGAGAACAATCATGCTCCTTTTCCCCAGCCGCCCCCTCCCTCAGTCCAGGCTACTAGAGGGATTCTGGGGTTAAGTTCGCTGCCCACTGCGGTGATGTAACTCCGGCTTTGTGTCATTTATATTCAGCCCAAAGAAAACAATTTTCCTGAATAGACAGGCGGACAATAATATTGTTCAGGGCTGATTTTACTTTGGATGTAATCCAAACTGCTCCCAGGCAGCTCAGACTTTGCTCCCGTTCTCTCACCACATCCCCTGCCTCACTCTCACTTCATCTGTGAACTGTCACTTTTCCTACTCATGCTATTTCTATGCAATCTCCTGCTATTTCCTTCATCATCTTCCTATATTAATTGCATTTTCTCTGTATTAACCTGCTTTTTTATCTTGTTTTTTTTGTGTTTATCCACTTTTTCACTTATTCTCCATTTCTTTCACACCTTATCACTTATTATATTCATTTGTTCTTTTCATCCCATTCTGTTTGGTCTCTTTTCAATGAAACTGAATTCCTGAATTCTTTCACGTTCATCATTAGGCAAACCATAATAGTGTAAAACGTGCTCCTGCACTTATACTTTTTTTTTTTTGCATTTTTAACAAAATGTGAACATGTGTTTGTATTTCCAGTGGCTCTGGCAGAGCTACTGGATTTAAGAAGATCCAGATCAGCTCTGTTAGTGGGGATCTTATACATGCCACAGTTTCAGTGGAAAAATGCAAACACATATTGTAAATATCCCCCATGGGTCTCTTGTGGCCTACTGGGGGACATATTATGTATCAAAAGCATAAACACACATAAGTAAAAAAACAAAAACAAACTAAACTGTAAAAATAAAATACAAATAAAGGGTTAAGAACAATATATAATGAGGGAGGGACAACTGCAGTAGCAATCATTTATCTCCCATATTACTTTGCATCAGCCTGTGTAATAGGCCAATGCAAACAAGCACTGCATTTATTGTTGTAATGGTCAGAGGGTGTGAAACCAGTGAACCAACCAATGGATTTGACTTGGAGCTAAACCTAAAGGCATTATCCTGTTGGCTCCCGAGGTCAGAGCAAGCAGAGTATGGGCAAATCTTTGAAACAGGTCCGATGTCAGGACAGTCAGTAAAGGGTCAATATGGTGATCAGGTACAGGTTAGGACAGGCAGCAGAGGTCAGAGTCAGGAATTGGGCAGAAGTTGGTAAAAGGGCAGACAAATGGAACAGAACACCTTAGCAGAGACTGGTGCAGTAGAACACCCATAGCTTTCTTCTGTGGGATATTTTAAGTGTAGGGGGTGCTGCTTCATCCAGGTTGCCTATGAGGGATTTTCCGCCAGATCAGGACAACTGAGAGAAGAGATTGGGGAGAATGATGACTGTAGAGTCTGTACGTTTCTTAGGATCAATGGCATGTAGATTTCTGAATGTGCGATAAGTAGGAGTGTGCTGGCATGGATGAAGATATCCGATGGTGAAAGAGAGAAAGTTGTGGTCAGAGAGCGGGAGAGTTAGGGAAGTCAGAAACAGAGCAGAGCTGAATGAAGACATGAAACATAATAAAAAATATACAAACTTGGTATCACTATAATCGTAGTGACCTAGAGAATAAGGATGTCATGTTATTTTAGCACACAGTGACCGATGTAATATAAAAACCCAAAAATCTAGGTGGACTTTTCTGTTTTCAATTTCATGCCAAAAAGATTTTTTCCCCCATTTTCCAATATTAGCTAAGGTAAATTAAGTGGTGCCTTAAAAAAATACAACTCTTCCCGCAACTGTGGGCATGTCAATAGAAAATGTAAAAAGTTATGGCTCTTGGAAGTTGTGTGTTTGTGGGGAATGAAAATACAAAAACTAAAATAGCCAATGGCCTTAAAAGGTTAAATACCCTGGGCCAGCCAGACATAGGCTGGGGAAGATTTAGAATAGGGAGAGCAGGCCAGGCAGAGAAGTGCAGACTGTGGCTTGCAGCAGAAGAACATGACTCCGTTGTCATGAGGAGGGGCAGGGGTCTGGGCCACTGGACAAGACCAGAAGGGGGAAATGAGCATGCCCTCCTGGAGGAGCATGACAGTGGCAGGCATGGGCGCCATTTTGGCACTCTTCCTACTCCCAAGCATTGAGCACTGTAACAGGGCCCTTAGACAAAAAGTTAAATAGGATGTGAAACTTGGATTACCTAATAAAGGAAAATACTGAGTAAACAATAACCCCTTCTAAATAAAAATGCTGTGCTCTGAGGGTAGCATTACATTTATTTGCTTCTAGGCATCTTAATTTTAAGTTTTCCCTTGCCAGTCAGCCAACACATAAGAAAACAAATAGCTCAGAAGCATGATTCAGAACTAGCAAGCTACATTCTATAATCCCAAATCTAAGACACCATCATGATGTCATTATTGATTTTTTTTTCCATTAAAGGGTTTTTCTGAGACTTTAATACTAATGACCTACTGGTCAGCTGTTCGCGAAGTCAGTGACATTCACAGTAGCGCCACAGCCTTCTCACAGCTTTCCATAGGTCAGTGACGTTATATACGTCGGTTACATGGGCTAGGCGCAACTCGTTGAACTCAACTTCAAGTGATTAGAACTAAGCCCCTTACCAAGCACAGGTGCTGTACAATGTAGGGTGCTGTACTTGGTAAGCTGCAAGAAGTCCTCAGCAAACACAGGAGTAGCGGTGCCGTCTCAAACAGCTGATCAGTGGGGGTCCCAGATGTTGGACTTCCACCGATTAAATACTGATTACCTACCCAGAGGATAGGTCTTCAGTATTAAAATCTCAGAAAACCCTTATAATAATAATTCTGCTTCTTCATGTAGTATGTATTATTACTTCTACACTTACACTATACATACTTTTACTGTCTATTAGCTTTCGTTACCATTCTGTGACCCTTGTATTCCATATTTCATCATGTTGAATATTCACTACTATTCACTACTACTTACGACCTTATATTTACTACTACTTCACTACTACTTACCACCTTTTATTTATCAGTTCTTGTTCATAATCATAACATAATCATAACCTTGTATTCAACAGAATTATTCCTGCTCGCTCTAAACTTCACTTTCTGCATTAAGTCTTATTTTACATATTCAATAAAGTTCTCTTCACTTTCAGTTTATGAGCATTTTTCACACATCTCTAAACAACCCTTCACTTTCCATTTATAAGCTTTCATTATTACTCCTAGTAATCTTCTTTTCACTTTCTTACTTCAGCATACTTTAAAGATCACTCAAGGCATTCCCTCACTCTCCATTAATCTTCATTCATTCAACAGATTCTCTGTAAACTTTTCAAGGAGCTCCCTGACAGTTCCACTTACTTGCAAGTCAATCTGTCAGATTAGTGTACTCCATCTTACATTGTGTGTGGAAAGCCCATTTGGGCCACCCAACACCTTTAATAGCCATTTAGCATATACGCAAGAAACTTTAACAGGTTTGTCTGCTGTAGAAAATTAATTTTTAAATACCCTACTAGGGAATTATGAGTTAGTTGAATGGGCGACCCTGTTCAGGATCCCCATCTGTTAGCCAGAATGTAGAATGGCTACAAGAAGTAGCTCTCAATGTCCCAGTATGTCCATGCATTGTGATGTCAATCCATTGTGTAATGCTTAATTTTCCCTAGTGTGGTGCTGCAGGGTAATTGAACATTTACTGCCATGTTCCTCTGCAGATTACAGCTGATCACTGAGCATCCCAACAGCAAGACACACTGTGATCTGTGTAACATCAGGGGATCATTCAAATAGACACCTGTCTCTAAAATATATTACAATTGGCTTTAAATGTTAACTCAAAATCTCAAAAAATAGGTGGTTCTCTAATATTCAATTTCACATTCACAGGTACCGGAAACTGAAACTGATGTCACAGGTCAATAATTTTTCATTCAAGGCAGAAGGACAGCTCTCCAATGTAACTACAACATCAAACAATTCCCCATATCTGAGCTTCCCTTTGACAGTGACTTTGGAATAGTGTATATTTTTTATGTTCTGAGTAAATTTAGAATTTGAATGCTTACAGAAAAGAAAGGTGGTTTTTTTTTTGGCTGCAATAGGTGGTCACACGTGAAAATATTTGTCTCCTACATTATACACGTTATGTCGGGGGTGTGCACCCACCATAGCCTTGTCCTCTGCGGGAAAAAAACCTGCACTACTCACTCTGCCACGTTTCTGGCTAGCTCACCTGCCAATGGCACTCTCAGTCATTGGCATCCTTGACAGCATATGCAGACAGTGGCATGTGCATCTTCTGCAAGGCCTCCCCGCCTGTTCTTTAGGGCACATGCATGCTCTCGGCCTTTTAAATGGCCATGTCCAAATGCTTTCCCAGCTGGCAGTTCATGGGTATTTTAGATACCCTTTCCAGTAGGAGGGTGCCTGAGCTTTAGGTTCCTAGTATGCTAGTATTCCAGTGAAGGGCTGCTTTCTTTACCTCTGCCTGTTCATTGACTGTGATAATCTGCTGCCTGCCTGGATCATAGCCTATTTACCATATTGAACCTTTGCTGCTGGTCCTAATCATGGACCAGTTTCTCATATATGCACAAACTGAGCCTGCCCTGACCTCGGCCTGCCTCTTACTATGTATAGTGTCTGATCCCTTGGTGCTTTACACCAGTGTTTCTGGCCTCCATTATTCAGCTGCCAACTACACCAGGACTATTCCAAGAGGTATCTGGTTGGTAACCTGAAGCGAAATCCAAATCGCAGTGTTAGGGTTAAAGGGTGAGTACCAGGAAAACACTATGATAACACCCTTAGGTTTAGCCCTAAAATAAACCAGTTAGTTGGCATAGTGGGTCTACACCCACTGTCCGTAACAACATTAAGGCTAAAAATGTGAAAATAAATTATTGAATTGTAATAAAAAAATACATGCTCATGAAGCAGCTGTGTTCTTTATACTTAACGATTTTATTAACTTACATGTATGTGAACATCAACTCTCTCTTTTACAATCCATTAAACATTTTCTCATGATATTATAACATATGTACTTTTTTGTCATGTAAAATCTTAGGACATCCCTTTGACCCTGGTCATCCACTTGACCATGCACTCTAGTGCATATATTTTCTGAGGTCACACTAAGGTCATAAGAAATTTTCATTCAGTTACCAATTTTTCCACCCAAGCTTCCAACCTTCCTAAATCATTCCTAAATATTATATTATCCTCCTCGATGTTGAATACTTTGCAGAGCTTTTCATCTGCAACTACTGAAATTTTTTAATTTTACACTTCAAAATTGTAAAATGTAAATAAACGTAAATAAAAACAGAACACAATGATCTGCAAATCTCTAGACCCATATCTTATTCACAGTAAAACAAAGAACACATATCACAGAAGTGTCCGGGTGCTGAATTGGCCTGTCTGCAGTACCTTTCACCAATAGAAAACATTTGGCGGATCATGAAATGAAAAATCTGTCAAAGAATACCTAGGACTGTTGAGCAGCTAGAATCCTACTTATGACATGAATGGGACAACACTCCTCTCCCAAAACTCTAGCAATTGCCCTCCTCACTTCAGAGACATTTACAAACTTTTATTAGAAGAAGAGGGGATGCTAACAATGATACACATGATCTTGTCCAAACTTGTTTGAGATGCGTTTCTGCCATCAAGTTCTAAATGAGTTAATATTTTTCATGAAATGGTAAAATTTCTTACTTTCAACATTTGATATGTGTTCTATGATCTATTGTGACTAAAATGTGGGTGTATGAGATTAGCTAATCATTACATTTTGTTTTTATTTGAATTATTTTACACTTTACTGTTTTACAATTGGGGTTAATGATAATAAGCTCTGCAAAGTAAGCAATACAGGGGAAGATAATTTAATATTACGAATATTACGGCTTGGGCGGATATTGTAATGGCAAATTAAGTTCTATATGGATAATGTAAAGTTATGCACTTGAGCTGAGGAAAAAAAATGTACAATATGTATTAAATAGTAAAAGGCTGGTTAAAACTGCTACAGAAAAAGACAGTGATATTGGAGGATGGTAAACATAACATTAGTGACCAAAGCCAGACACCTGCTGCCAATAATGATATGCATCAAAAGAGACATAGATGCTCATGACAAGAACTTATGGGGTCATTTATTAAGACTAGCATTTTAGTCTTAATAACCTCTATATCTGGTGGTGGATCCGCCGAAGTTATGAAGAGGCTAAATGTAAGATACAGTTCTAAATGTAAGACGGCTTCCTAGCTGGTTTACATTTAGACCATTTTCTATACATAAAACAGGTGTAGAAAATGATGAATGAGACAGGCCTGCCAGCCTGTCCCCTTCCCTGCCCATGTCACACTTTTTTAGACCTGGCATGAGCAGGGAAAAGTCACAGATTGCAGCTCAAATAACACTTCCACTGCAATCTGTGCCAGAAATACGCCTAATATAGGTGCAATTCTGGATAATAAATGACTCCTTTAGTTTTGCCTCTGTACAAATCAGTAGTCGAGCCAGTCATGGAAAATTATTTACATTTTGCTGCTCAGTCCATTTCAGGAGGGCACCATGGGGTATAGGGCCCCCGTTCTCATGAAAGCAAGTAAGGTGCGTGCTAGTGATGAGTGAAGTATTGATTTGGCTGATTCACCAAATTTTACAAAAAAAATTGCTTTGTGATTAATTACTTTGTCACAAAGCGCATTTCTTTGTAAGTAGTGGGTGCAATGATAGGGAGCAGCGATTACGCTGCTCCCTGTCATTGTACCCCTCAGATGCCTCGTTCATAAGTGATCGGCATCTGACAACAATAATACAGTGTAATAAATGTATAAAATCATACTTACCCTCATCCATTTGATTGTGAAGAGCCGACCGGCACCATCTTGATTGAAGATCTAGAACTAAATCTCGCACAGCCCATGATGATGTCATCATGTTGGCCAGCGTGTGACATCATACATTACCGCGCACAGGATTTTGTGTGAGATCTTCAATCAAGATGGCAATGGCCGTCTCTTTGTACTCAAATGGATGAGGTAAGTATGATTTTAAAAATTTTTTTACCACCATTCGGTGAAAATATCACGAAGCATGAGGAAATTCAGCTTTGCCACGAATCAAAATTTCCCTTAAATACTTTGTGTAGCTCGATTCACTCAACCCTAGTGCGTGCATTAGCCCATAAATAGACGGGGAGTGCGCATCCCATAAAGACTAACCTGGAGGCCTTCACAAAGCAGAACGACCTCACAGGAGATGTTGGTGGCCAGATTGCCATTGGTGAGTAGAAGGGCGTGGGTGGATCCTGACCATCAGCTGCCGAGAAGAGAGTTGCATAACATGGCACCCGTTCCTGCCCGGGAGACCAGGATAGTGGTGGGTAGGGGCAACCATTGTAATAAAATCTTTGAAATCCCAAGCATGAAAATAAATTATTGATTAATTGTACTTCAACAGCATATATTCAGTATTAGGAATAATGTGGTGGGATGGGGTTAATCTTTTGAAGATTTAGCTGCTTCTGTGTTAGGAGCAGCAGAGTGAATCTTTCCATAGCTATGATAGAATGGAGCACCCAGCTTCATTGTCTTGCCTAATTAATGAGGATAATATGCTCGGCTGCTAATGAGTTTATTAGCAAACAATATGCCCGGAACCGACTTAAGCAGCTCAGAGTTTTAAAGGATGGCTTAGCACCTCTTCCCTTCCTGATGAGTTATACCATAAACAGGGAGACATAAGGAACAAGAAGGAAAGATAGGTTTGGAAGAAAGAAATGCAGAAGGGGATTGTACTAAAATAATGAATAAAAGGGCCATAAGGTATAAGGAACTATGAGACACATGAAGAAACATGAGTCTACTGACACTTATAATCGGTATGGTAAGATACTATATGCATGTCAGTATGATGGCAATCGTTTAGTTACATCTTAGACCTTGATGTACAAGTTAGGGATCTCTTTAGGATGCAACTTTTAGAATTAAAGGGGTTGTCTCACTTCAGTAAGTTGCATTTATTATGTAGAGAAAGTTAATACAAGACACTTACTAATGTACTGTGATTATCCATATCGCTTCCTTTGCTGGTTGGATTCATTTTTCTATCACATTATACACTGCTCGTTTCCATGGTTAAAGAACAACCAGCAATCCATCAGGAAAAAACATCAGCCTCTCTGGTGGCCGGGATCATGGGAGAGCACATAGGCTACTGCTTTTTCCTATATCGTGCAAGCACGACCACCACTGATGGATTGCAGGGTGGTCTGTAACCATGGAAATGAGCAGTGTATAATGTGATAGAAAATTGAATCCAGCCAGCAGAGGAAGCAATATGGATAATAATAATACATTAGCAAGTGGCTTGTATTAACTTCTTCTACATGATAAATGCCACTTACTGAAGTGAGACAACCCCTTTAATGGGAAATTTAAGGATATCTCCACATTCAACCCAACCTTTAACTTGATTGATCCATTAGCACTTTTGAATGTCTAGGAATATTTTTATTAATAATACAACACAGTTTTTTTTATTCAGAGTGTTGTTAGACTGTATGATAGGGGAGAGACATAATTAACAACTTTCTTGTATGGCATTGACTAATGGATTTATTAGTTACTTTCTTTTTTTCAATTCTCATTCCTGACAAATAACTTTATACAGTCATAACACAAACACTAAAACCTTGCACAAAGTAAAACTAACAGGATCTTGTAGTCCTTTTTAAACCGGTCCATGAATGTGAATTCAAGCTTTCACCTGTTATCTGTGTTCTTTAGTTATGCTCTATGGTGTTTCTTTAGTAATAATTCTTTGAAAATGTACTTGAAATTATTGATATCGAATTGATATTGTTATCTGGAACATATTCTGATAATTTAGTTAAAGGGGCTGTTGTTTACTATATATCTTTACTATATATCTGATTTTCATTTTTTACCTTATTCACTGCAAGTATGACAATAGCAAATGCCGTTGTTCTAAAGAATAATGTCATGATATATTTAGTCAGATAAAAGCATTTGTGTTGAATTTAAGATGTGGTAATTGAGGATATATGTGCATTGTAATATTGTATGAGGCTACTTTCACACTAGCGGCAGGCCTGATCCGGCAGGTGAAGGGTGCTGCCGGATCAGGACTGCCACAGCGACATGTGTGGAGCCGGAACCGCGCTCCGGCCCCACACATGTCACACAGTACATACATACACACACACAGACACACACACATATACACAAACAAATACACATACATACATACTTACATGCTCCCGGCAGTTCTTCAGAGCGACAGAGAAGCAGGACGGCTCACACAGGTGACGATTCCCCACAGCGCCCTCTGCTGGGCGCCTGGTGGAATCGTCACCTGTGCGCGCCGTCCTGTCCCTCCGACGCATGTAAGTATGTATGTGTATTTGTATGTGTATATGTCTGTGTATGTTTATGTGTATGTCTATGTCTGTATGTGTGTATGTGTAGCCGGATCCGGTTACCATTGTGGTCACACCAGACGGATCCACCCCCATTGACTTGCATTGGGGGTCATTCCGGATCCGTCTTGGTGCGGATGCCTGGACCGGAGAGCAAACCGCACCATGCTGCGGTTTGTTCTCCGGTCTGAAGACGGAACGGAATGCTTTCAGGAGCATTCCGTTGTCTTCAGTTCAGTTTTGTCCCCATTGACAATGAATGGGGACAAAACTGAAGCGTTTTATTCCGGTATTGAGCCCCTATGACGGAACTCAATACCGGAATTTTAAAACGCTAGTGTGAAAGTAGCCTTATTTGGTCACTGTGTGGCGCAACATATCAATAGTGAGTACTACACATGGCAACATCCAACCTAAGACACCTATTGGTCTAATAAGAAATTTACATTTATCAATGTTTGTCCATTTATATTACATATCAGGGGCGGACTGGGAACTTAAAGTGGCCCTGGAAAAAATACTAAAAGTGGCCCCATTGGGTCCAAATTGATGGAACGCAGGGCCAGCAATACCATATTGTGGCACATTATACCACCCCAACAGAGCCAAATACCACAGTCCATCACAAAATACTGCCAGCAGCACAAAATACATCCTCAAAAACTTCCACTGGGAGGTTGTGAGGAGAGCCCAGGCGGAAATTTCACTGTAAGGTCTATGGCCAATCCGCCCCTGTGTGTGTATATATATATACACTCACCGGCCACTTTATTAGGTACACCTGTCCAACTGCTCGTTAACACTTAATTTCTAATCAGCCAATCACATGGTGGCAACTCAGTGCATTTAGGCATGTAGACATGGTCAAGACAATCTCCTGCAGTTCAAACCGAGCATCAGTATGGGGAAGAAAGGTGATTTGAGTGCCTTTGAACGTGGCATGGTTGTTGGTGCCAGAAGGGCTGGTCTGAGTATTTCAGAAACTGCTGATCTACTGGGATTTTCACGCACAACCATCTCTAGGGTTTACAGAGAATGGTCCGAAAAAGAAAAAACATCCAGTGAGCGGCAGTTCTGTGGGCGGAAATGCCTTGTTGATGCCAGAGGTCAGAGGAGAATGGGCAGACTGGTTCGAGCTGATAGAAAGGCAACAGTGACTCAAATTGCCACCCGTTACAACCAAGGTAGGCAGAAGAGCATCTCTGAACGCACAGTACGTCGAACTTTGAGGCAGATGGGCTACAGCAGCAGAAGACCACACCGGGTGCCACTCCTTTCAGCTAAGAACAGGAAACTGAGGCTACAATTTGCACAAGCTCATCGAAATTGGACAGTAGAAGATTGGAAAAACGTTGCCTGGTCTGATGAGTCTCGATTTCTGCTGCGACATTCGGATGGTAGGGTCAGAATTTGGCGTCAACAACATGAAAGCATGGATCCATCCTGCCTTGTATCAACGGTTCAAGCTGGTGGTGGTGGTGTCATGGTGTGGGGAATATTTTCTTGGCACTCTTTGGGCCCCTTGGTACCAATTGAGCATTGTTGCAACGCCACAGCCTACCTGAGTATTGTTGCTGACCATGTCCATCCCTTTATGACCACAATGTACCCAACATCTGATGGCTACTTTCAGCAGGATAATGCGCCATGTCATAAAGCTGGAATCATCTCAGACTGGTTTCTTGAACATGACAATGAGTTCACTGTACTCAAATGGCCTCCACAGTCACCAGATCTCAATCCAATAGAGCATCTTTGGGATATGGTGGAACGGGAGATTCGCATCATGGATGTGCAGCCGACAAATCTGCGGCAACTGTGTGATGCCATCATGTCAATATGGACCAAAATCTCTGAGGAATGCTTCCAGCACCTTGTTGAATCTATGCCACGAAGAATTGAGGCAGTTCTGAAGGCAAAAGGGGGTCCAACCCGTTACTAGCATGGTGTACCTAATAAAGTGGCCGGTGAGTGTATATATATATATATATATATATATATATATATAGTGGTAGTGGAGCTGCCAGAGGGCCATATGAGAACAAGCAAGGCTGGTAATGAAGGTAATTAGGAGCTCAGGTAAAGATGGGCCAGGCTCCTCAATCAGGCTCCCAGTCTAGGGAGGAATCAGGCCGCGTCAAGGCCTGTGGGAGCCGGGGCCCTCTAACCCTGTGTAACGTAAGCACAGTGTTGTGTTTTTGGGAGCTGGGTGGTAGATCTAGATCCCGATAGATAGGGAGAAATACTGTGTAGTCAGTGGCCAGACGGCCGAGGATTTGTGTTTGTGATTTGTTTGGACTGCTGTAAAAGTGACAATAAAGCTGGTTGTGGCCAGTTTTCACCCAAATCTGCAGTGTTGGAGTGGCTTCTTGAGGTGTGCCAACTGTCTAAGGTGAGAAGACGGCGATCCTGGAGAGCTAAGTGACCCTGAGTTGTCACAATATATATAATAAATATAAATCCTTCACCTGCATCAAAGGGAGACTGTATATTCTGATCTTAGCCATCAGAAAGATGAAGCTTTTCCAACTACAATTCTTGAAAAAAATACAGTTTATCGTACTCATATTCTACTAAACAAGGGAAGGAAATGTAGTTTGACTGGGGGGGGGGGCATAAACCTAAAATCTGTAGCAAATTGTATGTGTAGAATAAATATTAGATTGTGGAAAGAGCAGGTGCAAAGATAAGACAATGTTGAAAAAGTAAGATATAAGGTTCTTAACGACTTTTAATGCAAACACCCTGCTTGTAAAATACAAGGTTCTGTGTCGGCATTATCCTGAGCAGATTCCTTTGCTCTGTGTGTCTGTGTGTATGTGCAGATGAGCTGTGGTGCAAAGATGCAAAGATATAAAGGCTCTTTGTTGTCTTTTGAATAGAATTAGACATGGGCTTTAAGAGAACCCACCACAGAGGGAGTACTGCAAATGCCATCTACAGTCACCATTATGTGGAGAAGCGATACAACCGCCAATCCCTCTATGAATATATTTGGCTGTGCTACTTTGAATGAAGAGAGTAGCCTTTGTGAAAGAGAACGGAAGCACTCAAATACATTGCTCTCTGTTGGATCATAGCTTTTAGATTTTTAATAGTATTTTTCATGTCATTGAATGCATTATGACTGTATATGAATTAGCATCCCTTAGAGGTTAATATTATATTTCTATAGTTAAGATGGTCATACACATTAAATTAATGTCAATTTTAATAGGGTCTTCCGAACTCTCAAAGTCAGATGTCATGGCAGTGAAGGATAGGGCAGCTTTTGTTTCAACATGCCTGATGCTTTTGTTCCCAGGGGAGATAAACTGCTGCCAGACTCCACTCTTCCTATTGAGAATACATGCACACTTAACTGAGCAGAGCATGTATGTTTACAGGCAGGTCATTTGAGTGACCAGACTCCCAACAGCTATGTAAAGTCTATGGCCTGTTGGAGACATAACATAATCCAGTATCTGATCATTTTAGAGACTAAAATGTCAATTACTGCATAGTTGACTGTAGGCAATATTATAATATAGCCTCAGTGTATTACATTTGTGGCAGTTACACAACTATAAAAGTTCCTTTTCTTAGATAAATATACATTGCATATATATTAATACAACCTTCTCCTTTACATCACTGATGCTTCAGGCAGAGAACAGGTTAAGTGTTTAGCTTCCCTTTTTCAAAAGGATTACAATTGCAGTGCAGGGTGAGGGGCTTCATTCACTTTTCTCAGCTCTAACCCTACAGCCACCCCATGAAAAATAACTTATAATGAATGTCTTAATTCCTTGCGCAGTCTCCCTTAGTTGTTGTGCTACCCCCCTTTCCTTGACTGTCTTTCCCACCCCTCTTTTTCATTCCCCTTAGTTTTCTGCAGTGTTTCTCCACATCACCTCACCTGCTATTGCAAGCAAAAGCTTGGTATGTATTGAAATTCTGTGGGGGAGGAAAAATTCCCTCTTTATGTTTTTTGACACATTCTTTCGGTCAGGGATTAATTACAATCAAACTCCTCAGCTATTACATTGGTGGAAGGAGATATGGTAGGAGAGACCCAACATATTCCTTTTATTCTTCAATGTATCTGGAAGGAATATATCCCTTTCCCAGTCAGTCCTCAGGTATAACACCAAGACTATATACAGTCATGGCCAAAAGTTTTGAGAATGATACAAATATTAATTTTTACAAAGTCTACTGCTTCAATTTTTATAATGGCAATTTGCATATACTCCAGAATGTTATAAAGAGTGATCAGCTTAACAGCAATTACTTGCAAAGTCAATATTTGCCTAGAAAATGAACTTTATCCCCCAAAACACATTTCAAAATCATTGCAGCCCTGCCTTAGAAGGACCAGCTAACATCGTTTCAGTGATTGCTCCATTAACACAGGTGTGGGTGTTGATGAGGACAGGGCTGGAGATCAATCTGTCATGATTAAGTAAGAATGACACCACTGGACACTTTAAAAGGAGGCTGGTGCTTGGCATCATTGTTTCTCTTCTGTTAACCATGGTTACCTCTAAAGAAACACGTGCAGTCATCATTGCACTGCACAAAAATGGCCTAACAGGGAAGAGTATCGCAGCTAGAAAGATTGCACCTCAGTCAACAATCTATCGCATCATCAAGAACTTCAAGGAGAGAGGTTCCATTGTTGCCAAAAGGCTCCAGGGCACCCAAGAAAGACCAGCAAGCGCCAGGACCGTCTCTTAAAAGTGTTTCAGCTGCGGGATCGGGGTACCAGCAGTGCAGAGCTTGCTCAGGAATGGCAGCAGGCAGGTGTGAGTGCATCTGCACGCACTGTGAGACGGAGACTCTTGGAGCAAGGCCTGGTCTCAAGGAGGGCAGCAAAGAAGCCACTTCTCTCCAGAAAAAACATCAGGGACAGACTGATATTCTGCAAAAGGTACATGGAGTGGACTGCTGAGGACTGGGGTAAAGTCATTTTCTCTGATGAATCCCCTTTTCGATTGTTTGGGACATCTGGAAAACAGCTTATTCGGAGAAGACGATGTGAGCGCTACCACCAGTCTTGTCTCATGCCAACTGTAAAGCATCCTGAAACCATTCATGTGTGGGGTTGCTTCTCAGCCAAGTGAATCGGCTCTCTCACAGTCTTGCCTAAAAACACAGCCATGAATAAAGAATGGTACCAGAATGTCCTCCGAGAGCAACTTCTCCCAACCGTCCAAGAGCAGTTTGGCGATCAACAATGCCTTTTCCAGCATGATGGACCACCTTGCCATAAAGCAAAGGTGATAACTAAATGGCTCAGGGAACAAAACATAGAGATTTTGGGTCCATGGCCGGGAAACTCCCCAGATCTTAATCCCATTGAGAACTTGTGGTCAATCATCAAAAGACGGGTGGACAAACAAAAACCTACAAATTCTGACAAAATGCAAGCATTGATTGTGCAAGAATGGACTGCTATCAGTAAGGATTTGGTCCAGAAGTTGATTGAGAACATGCCAGGGAGAATTGCAGAGGTCCTGAAGAAGAAGGGTCAACACTGCAAATATTGACTTGCTGCATTAACTCATTCTAACTGTCAATATAAGCTTTTGTTACTCATAATATGATTGCAATTATATTTCTGTATGTGATAAAAACATCTTACAAACACACATAAAAACCAGAGGGCAGCAGATCATGTGAAAATATAATATTTGTGTCATTCTCAAAACTTTTGGCCATGACTGTAAGTATGTAGGGTTCCTAATTAGAGATGAGCGAGCACTAAAATGCTCGGGTGCTCGTTATTCCCATCACATGTTAGGGAAGCACCCAACTAGGTGCAACGAAGGTCCATCACCGCCTGCAGGTGACACCACTGCTCATGCTGGCACTGCAGCTGAAATCAAGTTTAGTATCTGTCCTTATCAGTTGCTGTGGCTGCTGGTGGTATAGTGGTGAGCATAGCTACTTCCCAAGCAGTTGATCCGGGTTCGATTCCCATCTATCGCAGGAGGCAATTCAAAATCAGTACAATATCTAATATGTCCCCCTACCCGGGTAATTTGTTTGGAGAGAGGGCCTGTAGGTTGGGGGGAAGGAGGTTTCGCTGGAAGAGCCAGAGGAGTGCCCCCTGGGCTAGCGTGTGTGGTGGTGACAACAGCCGGAATGGATTTGGGAAAACTGTTGCTTTAACCCGTATGGTATCGATTCTTCTCAGTTTAATACTGTATACGTCCCCTATCTTGGGACCCTATATTTAATGTATTTTTCGAACACGGAAAACGGAAAAAGAGCTTGCTCTGGCCAGGGGAGTGTCTTTCCCACTGCAGCTAAGGGGACGTGTCCATGCTCTGACTATCACAGGTCAGGAGGCAATTAAAAGAAGAAAAACAAAAAACATCAGTACAATATCTAATACGTCCCCTATCCGGGTAAATAGTATGGAGAGAGGGCCTGTAGGTGGGGAGAAGGAGGTTTCGCTGGAAGAGCCAGAGGAGTGCCCCCTGGGCTAGCGTGTGTGGTGGTGACAACAGCCAGAATGGATTTAGCAAAACTGTTGCATCAACCGGTATGGTATCGATTCTTCTCATTTTAATACCGTATACGTCCCCTATCTTGGGACCTTATAGTTCATGGATTTTTCCACCACGGAAAACGGAAAAAGAGCTTGCTCTGGCCAGGGGAGTATCTTTCCCACTGCAGCTAAGGGGACGTGTCCATGCTCTGCCTATCACAGGTCAGGAGGCAATTAAAAGAAGAAAAACAAAAAACATCAGTACAATATCTAATACGTCCCCTATTCGGGTAAATAGTTTGGAGAGAGGGCCTGTAGGTGGGGGGAAGGAGGTTTCGCTGGAAGAGCCAGAGGAGTGCCCCCTGGGCTAGCGTGTGTGGTGGTGATAACAGCCGGATGTATTTAGAATGACGACGCAGGACCCCAACTTAAAAATTTAGCATCAACCGGTACAGTCGTAAATTATGAGATTGATCAAGTGTGGTATGTATACTACTCAGTTTAAAACCGTATATGGCAGCTATCCGTAAAAATGGTTTGGAGAGAGAGAAAGATAGGACAAAGACGTAAATTGTTTGGAGAGAGGGCCTGTAGGTGGGGGGGGGGCAGGCTGGGGGGAAGGAAGTTTCGCTGGAAGAGCCAGAGGAGTGCCCCCTGGGCTAGCGTGTGTGGTGGTGACAACAGCCGGATGGAGTTAGAATGACGACACAGGACCCCAACTTAAAAATTTAGCATCAACCGGTACAGTCGTAAATTATGAGATTGATCAAGTGTGGCATGACTTTTTAGATGGAGATTGCATGTGGTCACGTACTCCCTGGAACCCCATAGTCACCCCTTCTCTGATGTGCTAGCCCAGAACATTCTCTGCCCCAATTCGCAAGACCTTTTGCTGTTTCCGTGTGCTGACAGTGGGGATTTACCAGTGTTGTCTGAGGAGGTGGTGGACAATGGCGAGACACAGGTGTCGGGGGGTGAGGTAGTTGTATGGGAAGCAAGTTACAGTGGGGACTCCTTGGGGGGGACTTTCTCATGATGGGACAGATTCAACTTGGGTGGATCAGGCACAGGAACAGATGAATTTTTTGGGGGGTTTATTTAACTTTTATTTAGCAAAAATAACCAAAGAGATATTTATTCGTTATCTTCTCTGAGCAGTCTGGCGTTGGGGTTCGTCACTTTGATGGCGAGCTGTGCCGCTCTCTCCACAATGGTCTGTAGGTTCTTAGATGGAGACTTTGTCGGCGATTTCAGTACAGAAGGACTTGTTGTTCATCCACAGAACCTCGACCTCCTTGACATTGTGGACAAGGAATTTGCGGGTGGACCAGGAATTTGCGGAACCCTGTGGGCAGCATGTGTTTGGTCTTCTACTTGCTACCGTATCCAATGTTGGGCAATATAGATTCGCAAGTAATGTTATTTTTTACACCTATCCCAAAAATAAAAATGTATGCAGTTTGCGCAAATAAAACTGGAAACTGGAATTGGATCGAGGGCCTGTAGGTGGACCTCCGGAAAAATTGTTTGGAGAGAGGGCCTGTAGGTGGAACTCCGGAAAAATTGTTTGGACAGAGGGCCTGTAGGTGGAACTCCGGAAAAATTGTTTGGAGAGAGGGCCTGTAGGTGGACCTCCGGAAAAATTGTTTGGAGAGAGGGCCTGTAGGTGGAACTCCGGAAAAATTGTTTGGACAAAGGGCCTGTAGGTGGACCTCTGGAAAAATTGTTTGAATAGAGGGCCTGTAGGGGGCCCTCCTGAAAAATTGTTTGAAGAGGGCCTGTAGGTGGACCTCTGGAAAAATTGTTTGAATAGAGGGCCTGTAGGGGGCCCTCCTCAAAAATTGTGCTAAAAGAGTGCCAGTTGGACCTCTAAAAAATGGCGTTTTTTGGGTCAGCGTTAGGCAAAGACGATATGGAGGAGGAGGAGGAGTAGGAGGAGGAGTAGAGAAGAGGAATCGGATACATAAGTTATTTAAATCTTTAGCTGCTTTCCCCCGGAGGAGATTTGAATTCCGGTGAAATCCAGGCTTTGTTCATTTTAATAAGCGTCAGCCTGTCAGCGCTGTCAGTTGACAGGCGTGTACGCTTATCGGTGATGACGCCACCAGCTGCACTGAATACCCGCTCTGACAGCACGCTAGCGGCAGGGCAGGCCAGCACCTCCAAGGCGTACAGCGCCAGTTCAGGCCACGTGTCCAGCTTTGAAATCCAGTAGTTGTATGGAGCAGAGTGATCGCTACGGACGTTGGTATGGTCAGCTAGGTACTCCCCTCACCATCTTTCTGTACAGCTCCCCCTACTCTGCCTAGACTGGGGACAGGTGACAGTGTCTTGCTGGGGTGACATAAAAGTGGCAAAGGCCTTGGAGAGCGTTCCCCTGCCAGTGCTGGACAAGCTGCCTGCTCGCCTCCTCTCCCCTGCTACTTGGCCCACAGAACCACACCCTCTGCTGCTAGCGGCGTCAGATGGGAAGAATTGTTTCAGCTTGTGCACCAGGGCCTGTTGATATCTATTCACTCTCATACTCCTTTCCTCTGCAGGGATGAGAGTGGAAAGGTTCTGCTTGTACCGTGGGTCCAGGAGAGTGAACACCCAGTAATCGGTGTTTGAAAAAATTCTTCTAACGCGAGGGTCAAGGGATAGGCAGCCTAACATGAAGTCTGCCATGTGCGCCAGAGTCCCAACACGCAAGAATTCCCTCTCCTCACTGGCCTGACTCTCCATTTCCTCCTCCTCCTCCTCCTCCAAGTCCTCCTCTTCAGCCCATACACGCTTAAGAGTTAAGGACTGAGCACTGGTACCCTCTACTGTCTCGCCGACATTCTCCTCCTCTTCCTCCTCATCCTCATCCCCCTCCTCCGATACGCGCTGAGAAACAGACCGGAGGGTGCTCTGGCTATCAAGCGACGTATCTTCCTCCACTGTCTCTTGTGACAAGCGCAAAGCATCCGACTTGATACTGAGCAGTGAGTTTTTCAACAGGCAAAGCAGCAGGATGGTGAGGCTGATAATGGCGGCATCGCCGCTGACCATCTGTGTTGACTCCTCAAAGTTGCTCAACACCTGGCAGATATCAGACATCCACGTCCACTCCTCATTGTAGACTTGAGGAATCTGAGAGACCTGACTACCAGTTCTGGTGGAAGATGACATCTGGCAGTCTACGATCGCTCTGCGCTGCTGGTAAACTCTGGATAACATGTTTAATGTGGAATTCCATCTCGTGGGCACGTCGCACAACAGTCGGTGAGCGGGCAGTTGTAGGCGGCGCTGCGCTGCCCTGAGAGTGGCAGCATCTGTGGTCGACTTGCGGAAATGCGCACAGATGCGGCACACCTTGGTGAGCAAATCAGACAGATTGGGGTATGTCTTGAGGAACCACTGAACTATTAGATTGAACACGTGGGCCAGGCATGGCACATGTGTCAGTCTGCCGAGTTGCAGAGCCGCCACCAGGTTACGCCCGTTGTCACACACAACCATGCCTGGCTTGAGGTTCAGCGGTGCCAGCCACACATCGGTCTGCGCCGTGATGCCCTGTAACAGCTCTTGGGCGGTGTGCCTTTTGTCACCTAAGCTCAGCAGTTTGAGCACCGCCTGCTGGCGCTTACCCACGGCGCTGCTGCTGCGCCTAGAGCTACCGACTGAAGGCGCCGTGCCCACGGATGGTAATTCGGTGGAGGAGGAGGGGTCGGAGGAGGAGGAGGCAGTGTACGTCTGAGAGACCGTGACCGAGGTAGGCCCTGCAATCCTCGGTGTGGGCAGTACATGAGCGGCCCCAGGGTCATTCTCGGTCCCAGCCTCCACCAAGTTAACCCAATGTGCCATCAGTGAGATATAGTTTCCTGCCCGGCAGCACTTGTCCACGTGTCCGTGGTTAGGTGGACCTTCTCAGAAACAGCGTTGGTCAGGGCACGGATGATGTTCTGTGACACGTGCTGGTGTAGGGCTGGGACGGCACATCGGGAAAAATAGTGGCGGCTGGGGGCAGAATACCGAGGGGCAGCCACCACCATGAGATTTCGAAAGGCCTCGGTCTCTACCAGCCTATAGGGCAGCATCTCCAGGCTAAGCAATTTGGAGATGTGGACGTTGAGGGCTTGGGCATGTGGGTGGGTGGAACTGTATTTCCTCTTGCGCTCCAGCGTCTGCTGTAAAGACAGCTGAACGCTGCGCTGGGACACGTTAGTGGACACTGTGGAGGATCGTGGAGGTGAAGGTGTGGTTTTGCGGCGGGAGGCGCTCGTGCCGGAGTCCTGGGCAGGGGGTTGACTAGCAGAGGCAGCGAGTGACGCAGGGGGTTGACTAGCAGAGGCAGCGAGTGACACAGGGGAAGGAGCAGTGGTATGACCCGCAGGAGGTGGTGAACGGCCTTGGTTCCATTGAGTGGGGTGTTTAGCACTCATATGCCTGTGCATGCTGGTGGTGGTTAGGCTAGTAGTGGTGGCACCCCTGCTGATTCTGGTGTGGCACAGGTTGCACACCACAGTCCGTCGGTCATCCTCACTTTCTTTAAAGAACCTCCAGACTTGCGAACATCTAGGCCTCGCCACGGGAGCTTCACTACGTGAAACAGTTGCTGCTGATGCACCAGCTCTGGCCCTGCTTCTCCCTCTGGCCACACCACTGCCTCTTACAACCTGTTCTGGTGCAGCACTCGCCTCCGCCTCAGAAGCACTGTCTTCACTCGGCATATCAACCCAGCTTGAGTCAGTCACCTCGTCATCCTCCAATTCCTCAGTCTGCTCCCCCCTCGGAATTCCTCCCCTAACAACAACTTCACCAGTGTCTGACAACCGTGTCTCCTCATCGTCCGACACCTCTTTACAAACTTCTTCCACTAAGTCAACATTGTCATCATCATCATTATCACCCACAGACTGCGACAGTTGGAAAACTTGGGCATCGGGAACGAGGTCAGCAGCAACCTGAGAAGTAGTTTGTGACTCTGGGAAGGGTCCAGAAAACAGTTCCTGAGAGTATGCTGGATCGCATTCCAAATTTCCTGGGAGGGGGCAGACTGGGGGAGGAGGTTGAGGTGGAGGAGCCATAGGAGTGCTCCCTTGGGTAACGTGGGTGGACTGCGTGGAAGACTGACTGGTGGACAAATTACTTGAAGCATTGTCCGCAATCCACGAGATCAGCTGTTCGCACTGTTGTGGTTTCAACAGTCCTCTACCACGTGTCCCTGTAAGTTGAGACATGAAGCTAGGGAGTGTAGCTCTGCGGAATTCCCCCTGCTGCCGCATCAGCAGGTACTGTCTCACCCTGCCCAGGACCACGGCCTCTGCCGTGGTAGGCCCTGCAATCCTCGGTGTGGGCAGTACATGAGCAGCCCCAGGGTCATTCTCGGTCCCAGCCTCCACCAAGTTAACCCAATGTGCCGTCAGTGAGATATAGTTTCCTGCCTGGCAGCACTTGTCCACGTGTCCGTGGTTAGGTGGACCTTCTCAGAAACAGCGTTGGTCAGGGCACGGATGATGTTCTGTGACACGTGCTGGTGTAGGGCTGGGACGGCACATCGGGAAAAATAGTGGCGGCTGGGGACGGAATACCGAGGGGCAGCCACCGCCATGAGATTTCGAAAGGCCTCAGTCTTTACCAGCCTATAGGGCAGCATCTCCAGGCTAAGCAATTTGGAGATGTGGACGTTGAGGGCTTGGGCATGTGGGTGGGTGGAACTGTATTTCCTCTTGCGCTCCAGCGTCTGCTGTAAAGACAGCTGAACGCTGCGCTGGGGACACGTTAGTGGACACTGTGGAGGATCGTGGAGGTGAAGGTGTGGTTTTGCGGCGGAGGCGCTCGTGCCGGGTCCGGGCAGGGGGTTGACTAGCAGAGGCAGCGAGTGACGCAGGGGGTTGACTAGCAGAGGCAGCGAGTGACACAGGGGAAGGAGCAGTGGTGTGACCCGCAGAGGTGGTGAACGGCCTTGGTTCCATTGAGTGGGGTGTTTAGCACTCATATGCCTGTGCATTGGGTGGTGGTTAGGCTAGTAGTGGTGGCACCCCTGCTGATCCTGGGTGGCACAGGTTGCACCACAGTCCGTCGGTCATCCTCACTTTCTTTAAAAACCTCCAGACTTGCAACATCTAGGCCTCGCCACGGGAGCTTCACTACGTGAAACAATTGCTGCTGATGTACCAGCTCTGGCCCTGCTTCTCCCTCTGGCCACACCACTGCCTCTTACAACCTGTTCAGGTGCAGCACTCGCCTCCGCCTCAGAAGCACTGTCTTCACTCGGCATATCAACCCAGCTTGAGTCAGTCACCTCGTCATCTCCAATTCCTCAGTCTGCTCCCCCTCGGAATTCCTCCCCTAACAACAACTTCACCAGTGTCTGACAACCGTGTCTCCTCATCGTCCGACACCTCTTTACAAACTTCTTCCACTAAGTCAACATTGTCATCATCATCATTATCACCCACAGACTGCGACAGTTGGAAAACTTGGCATCGGAACGAGGTCAGCAGCAACCTGAGAAGTAGTTTGTGACTCTGGGAAGGGTCCAGAAAACAGTTCCTGAGAGTATGCTGGATCACATTCCAAATTTTTCCTGGGAGGGGCAGACTGGGGGGAAGGAGGTGAGTGGAGGAGCCTAGGAGTGCTCCCTTGGGTAACGTGGGTGGACTGCGGGGAAGACTGACTGGTGGACAAATTACTTGAAGCATTGTCCGCAATCGACGAGATCAGCTGTTCGCACTGTGTGGTTTCAACAGTCCTCTACCACGTGTCCCTGTAAGTTGAGATGAGCTAGGGAGTGTAGCTCTGCGGAATTCCCCTGCGCCTCATCAGCAGGTACTGTCTCCCCTGCCCGACCACGGCCTCTGCCCCCTGCAGTAATTGAAATGCCCACGCCCTCGTCCTCGACCCTTAACCCGGGGTTCAACATTTTGTATATAAGTGTATGATAGAAAAAAAAAAATTAAACGGGCCTGGTGTACTGACCCACAAACTTGTTCAGTCTGGAGAATAAGTACGTACAGAAAGTGTCGCCTGGACAGTATATACGGATGGAGAGTGTGCTGAACTGTGACACACAGAAAGGTTACACGCAGCTGAGTGAAATGGATTTGTATCACTGAGCTAAAACAACAAAAAAATTTTTTTTATTTTTTTTTATAATTTAGTTTTTTTTGGGAACGTGACGTGCAGAACTATCGTAGAACTGACTGACACCCTGTTAACGGTGGCTATTTAGACTGCGACCCAGACAAATGTCGCACAGAAGATTTTCTGGATCAAGCTGTAGATGATATTGGTAGCAAAATGACTTGGTTGTATTCTGTGACGTACAGAAAGTGTCACCTGGACAGTATATACGGATTGGAAGTGAGTGTGCTGAACTGTGACACACAGAAAGGTTACACGCAGCTGAGTAAAATGGATTTGTATCACTGAGCTAAAACAACAAAAAAAACTTATATTTTTTTATATTTTTTTATATTTTTTTTTTTGGAACGTGACGTGCAGGAAACTATCGTAGAACTGACTGACACCCTGTTAACGGTGGCTATTTAGACTGCGACCCAGACAAATGTCGCACAGAGAGTTTTCTGGATCAAGCTGTAGATGATATTGGTAGCAAATGACTTGGTTGTATTCTGTGACGTACAGAAAGTGTCACCTGGACAGTATATACGGATTGGAGCGAGTGTGCTGAACTGTGACACACAGAAAGGTTACACGCAGCTGAGTAAAATGGATTTGTATCACTGAGCTAAAACAACTGAAAAAACTAATTTTTTTTTTATATTTGTTTTTAATATTTTTTTTTATTTTGTTTTTTTGGGAACGTGACGTGCAGGAACTATCGTAGAACTGACTGACACCCTGTTAACGGTGGCTATTTAGACTGCGACCCAGACAAATGTCGCACAGAGATTTTTGGGATCAAGCTGTAGATGTTATTGGTAGCAAAATGACTTGGTTGTATTGTGTGACGTACAGAAAGTGTCACCTGGACAGTATATACGGATTGGAGCGAGTGTGCTGAACTGTGACACACAGAAAGGTTACACGCAGCTGAGTGAAATGGATTTGTATCACTGAGCTAAAACAAC